>PISW01007928.1:0-81473 GCA_004023785.1 Mungos mungo | reverse complement strand
AGCTCTGACGGGGACGGACAGTGAGGGTGACGTGGTTTTCGCGCCTGCGGACACAGCATCCATTCTGCAGCCTGGATCAAGGCTTCAATGTTCAAGTCTTATTATTGAAGAAATGCATTTCTTAAGGCGACAGGTGCCACAGATGGTGACTCCTCCCACGGCTCTGGGCAAAGTAACTTGGAAACCTTCCAGAAAGGAGCCCCATTCTAGATGCCATAAAGAACACCCGGGACTCACGAGAAGAGAACAAAATATCAACGTAAACAGGAGCTTGGAGCCAGGGGAGTCCAGCCCTCATGGACGACTCCGAGGGATTCTAGACTTCATGGAGGAAGCGGAGGCAGACACGGAGGAAGGAGCCAGACACGAGGGTCAGCAGTGGGGCCTGAACACGGGACTGAATCGCTGTGCTCTCGTGGTCAGACTGGGACAGATGAGGAGATGCTTCGTGTGGATGAGATGGAAGCTGTTCCTGGAGCAGAGGCCGTGACGACTGTTGAAGTGACAACAAGGGACTGAGAACATGACTAACGGAGTTGGGAAGCAGCGGGAGGCTTGTGAGGATGGACTCCGAGGCTGGAACAAGTCCTACTGGGGGTAAACTGCTGTCAAACTGCCCTGCATGCTGCAAAGTTGTTCATGAAATGAAGAGCCCATCTAGGTGGCAAACTTCAACGATGCCTTAGCTCAGGAAACTGACACAGCCACCCCAGCCTCCAGCTGAGCCCACCCTGACCAATCAGCGCCCACGAAACTGAGGCAAGACCCTCCACCAGCCAAAAGGTCATGAGTAGCTGAAAGCTTGGATCATGGTTAGCGATTTTGAGCAATAAATTGTTTTAAATTAAGGCATGTCCACGTGACCTTTGAACAATGCATGTTTGAACTGTGTGGATCCACATACACATGACTTGCTTTCAATAAATACAATTCAGTACCATAAATGTATTTCCTGTTCCTTATGATTTTTCATAGTAGCATTTTCTCTCTTTTTTTTTAAAATGCTTATTTATCTATTTGGAGAGACAGGGGAGGGGCAGAGAGAGAGGGAGAGAGAATCCCCAAGCAGCCTCCATGCTCAGTGCTAAGCCCGACATGGGGCTTGATCTCACAGCCATGAGATCATGACATGAGCTAAAATTAAGAGTTGGACACTTGGGGCGCCTGAGTAGCTTAGTCAGTTAGGCATCCAACTTTGGCTCAGGTTGCAGTTCATGGGTTCGAATCCTCCATCGGGCTCTGTGCTGAAGCTAGCTCAGAGCCTGGAGCCTATCTTCAGATTCCGTGTCTCCCTCTCTCTCTGACCCTCCCCTGTTCACGCTGTCTCTCTCTGTCTCTCAAAAATAAAGAAAAAAAACATTAGGAAAAAGAGACACTTAACTGACAAAGCCATCTGGGTGCCCCTTAATAACATTTATTTTCTCTAGCTTACTTTATGGTAAGAACATAGTATATATCCCATATAATAAACAAAATATGTGATCAGCAAGGCTTTTGGTTACCAAGAAGCTATTAGAGGTTCAGTTTTTAGGGAGTCGATAGTTGTCTAGATTCTCAACAGCATGGAGGCCTCTAACTGCCATGTTGTTCAAGGATCAACTGTACATAATTTGTTTTTACACACAATGCGATCGCACACTTGTCAGACCACAGTATGGGGTAAACATAACTTTTATGTGCACTGGGAAAACAAAACTTCATTTGACACACTTTATTGCAATATTTGCTTTATCGTGTTGGTTTAGAACCAAATCCACAAGATCTCCAAGGTTTTCTGTTTTATGAATTAAACTCTCAAGGCGTAGCGGTAGTTGTGCAACTATATTTACTGACTTTTGAAATATTTATACTGAGGTTATTAGCCATTCTTTACTCGGTTTATAAATCTGTGTGGCAATGTGTCATGTCTAATATTTTTCTAATTGTTTTTCTTTAGTATTCTCTGCCTCTTCCACCTTTATCATTCCTTGTATTCTAGATCGAGGTCCTACTACACTACTGTTTTATATATTAATGTCTAGACATTTTTATTCCTCTTTATTTTTCGTTTCAACTCCTTTAGAGCATTCCCTCTCCCCAAAGCTCCTAAGATCTCCTGCATCGTGCCTAAGCCACACTTTGGGGGACACTGGCCCAGACAACTATACACTATGTTCTTTCTACTTCAAATGTAAATTGGCACTGCTCTCCATTATCACAATTAGAGCAGAGATGTGCATTTCTTAGACCACCTGGTTCTTTTTCTTAGCACCAAGTGTCATTCAAGGTAATACAGAAGACCTACCCCAAAGGACAGCTGCCTTGAGGAGAGTGTACTCAATGACCAGACATTTTATAATAACACTTAGGGAGGCACAGAAAATCTCAGAAGCCCTAGCGACTCTCAACACAAAATAACTACACACATCCAAGGACATTTCAGTCTCCTGAAAACCATAATGACCACATTCCGCAACAACCTCGCTACTTACACGCACAGTGTGTTAGCAGCTTCCATGTCAGTATAGAGTAATTTAAAGAAAGCAGGTGTCAAGGGAGCCTGGGTGGCTCCATCGGTCGAGCATCTGACTCTTGATTTCAGCTCAGGCCACGATCTCACAGTCGTGAGATCAAGCCCCACATAGGGCTCTGGGCTGAGCACGGAGCCTGCTTAAGATTCTCTCTCTTTCCCTCTGCCCCTCCCCCTGCATGTGCACTCAGGCATGTGTGCTCTCCCTCTCCCTCTCTCAAATGAAAAATATAGAAAGAAAGCAGGTGTCCTTTCATGGATAAGAGTGGGAAACTCCTTTGCTAGTTGATTTTCTCTGTAATTACTAGTTTAGATTCATTCTCTCTCATTCTATTTCTCTCTCTCTCTCTTTCCCAAATTCTCTTGAGCATTTCTTTAAATTATATCCAGTAAAAAGAACAGATTTTTATTATTCAAAATTAACTGGTCCTGGCTTCATTCCTGAAGTATTTCCAGTCCATGGAAAGTCAGAAGCTTAAACTTTCCAGCTTCTATAGCTTTCGAGTGATTACAAAATTGTTGAGATCCCACCAAGAGGTCAAAAGGACAAAACGCAGTTAACGTATGTTAAAGATTACTTGGAGACCTACAGGAGCATGATAAACCTTTGCTTTGAGCTGCCAAATCAACAATTTCTTTGTTTATTCACTAGATTATTTCAACAACAAAAAATTTCAACTCCATTTTTTAACATTATCATGCAGAAAATGTTAATCTTTAAGCAAAGGAACGAGTTATTGTGCACCCATTCTTCTTGAAATAATTCATTGTACTTATGCTGATCGATCATAGTCACTTCCACTTACTGACACGATTTAAAATTTCTTTTAAAGTTTGTAATATTCTTGAAGATCGTTTCTGCGTGTCCTACAATGATGGAATTAAGTGCAGTGACACCCTCAGCACCGTACAAAATACGTTCTACGTCACTCAAGGCAATATGTGGCTTTCGTTTATTGGCCAGATTAAAAAGCTAATCCCCTTAGGTACTTAAAGAAGAAGTCATAGTGGGAAGTGTAGCCCTGAGACCTCAGGTAGGGCTTGGTATCTCCGCTGGAACATTCAAAGCAAGAAGCGTTATGCTTTGCCTCACCACAGTCTATTTTCCTGGCTTCTCTGACTTAAAGAAGTAGCAGATGACAGATGAACTTACCCAGACATCGAGTTTCGGAGCCACTCCAAAGTCCATTTGCTAAGCATTCTCTGACGTGAGACCCCACCAGCGTGTAGCCCGTGTTGCACGTAAATATAGCTGTGGCCCCGTAAACCGTGAGCGTGCCAATCTTGTTACCATTTGGCGGAAAGGAGAGACTTCCACATGAGATCACTGGGAGCAAAACAGAGAGCAGGTATTATTTCAAGTCTGCAGATTATCCTTTTGCTTCAACATGATGAAGGCTTCTGTCTTCATTTTTATTAGGGACAGGGCTGTCTGCTTAGGGTTAGACAGGTCAACCATCTAGGAGGCTCAATGTTCCTCCTCTTACGCCCCTGAAATGAAAGTGTGAGCATTTAGAGTAGATTCCAAAACCGTGCAGTAGACAGAGTCACAGGAGGCGGCCAGTGAGGTGCGTGGGCTGCCTGCCCGCCCCGTCCTGGGCGTCAACCCCGAGAGCCACATGGAAGTTTCTGGACACCTGTTGTGAACAGGAATGATCTTGCCTAAGGCCATCAGCCACACCTAGTCACGCACAATGAAAATGAGGACGCTCGCGTCAACAGAAGGCCTAGTTCCGTTTCTTCCATTTACCCGCATGACTTGTTGGGATCGCGGGCTCCATACACCTGCTGACTATGCAGGACATGTGGAGTCTTTCTGAACATTAGAGGGGTAAAGAGTCTAGGTCTTCCGTGGCTGAAGCGGGGGCAACTGCATGTCCCCAGTTTACACTTTGTGCCCAGCACGATCCTTCACAGCATCCGCTTTCACCCACAAGACGACTCCAGTCTGGGAGCTACATTAAATGATCCCTTTCATTATTGATCATTATCACACCACCCAATTCCTTGTGCTCCAAGCCCAGAAATGTCTGAACATGAAAAGGTCCAGAGAGTCTCAGGAGAAGAAGAAACCATAACGTCACGAAGGCTGACAGTTCCGCACAGGCTGCGTGTGGTTTTGCACGTGTAGGAGCCAAGGGTTTGAAGAGCTCTTCTGGGAACACTAGGGAGTTACTGCTGCACCGAACTATTGTGTGTAAAGGGTTCAGGGCAAAGGCAGCAAGTGGCTAATAATTACCGTGTCCTTACTAATAGTAAACTGATCAGAGGCGGCAAATGTAGTGAATAAGGACACAGGCTCTGGCTCCAGGGCCACTCAGACTCAATCTCAGCTTTGCAGATTACCAGGAGGCCGGTTTCCTCCAAGACTCTGGGTCCACATTAGCATGCAGGGCTGTGTGCAGGCTCTAACGGGAGGGTGTGTGCAGGTGACAAAGCAACACCCCACACCAGGTCCACGCTCATTTGGGGCTAAACAGCGCCAAGTAAACCTGGGGACCTATTCATGAGCTGAATCAGAGTCAACACCTTTACAGATGTTGCAAGTGAAGACGAACTTGGTGTGCCATGTAGACCAGTGTTTAGAATTGAGCCGATCTTACTCCCAGGATGTCCTAACTGTGGTTCCATTTCAGACAGACAGACAGACAGACAGACACAGGCAGGTGGTGTGTGTTCTGGGGAGGATTTCTCACCAGGAATTCAAACAGTTCAGCCCTAGAGTAGGTAGTGATCAGACATTATCGTTGTTGAATTACTAGATTCTGGGTTACTAAACTCTTAGGGCTGTGTCTCATGCATTTAGCGATACTGCTAACATGCTTCCTGGACCAAATGTCAATGAATTCAAGCAGAATTTGATTTTTTTTAACAATGTATTATGAACTTTTCATTAAGCCTTTCCCAAACACACTATGAACCTCACCTTGGGTTATGATATTTAAAGGTCCCTGTACAGCCACTTAAGATACTTAGACTGTGTTTTGAAAGTCCAGCAACGAGGTCCTCTGAGGTCCTAACACACCTTCAGTGGAGTCCAGCGGAAGGCATACCCTGCTTTACTGCCACCCCCCTCCTTCAGCCCCCATTGAAAATATCTCTGGGATGAGAATACTTGCGGTCTGTCCTCCGCTAAGGTTCGCTGGCCTGTGAAGAACTGATGGAGTAAACTTGCAGCTTCTCAGCAACTGGGTAACAGTGTCCCCGACGGGCGGCTTTTGGGTGGCAGGAAACCCAGCACATTAACGAGGATGGCAGCGCTGATTGGGGAAGCTGCCCGTACTGAGAGAGAGGACTCCCCAACACGCGTGGGGGCACACACACACCGCACACCCCACATATACGGGCCACAAACACACACACCACATCCCCCCCAGACACACCCCATACCCCATGCACACAGACACACCACACCTACACCCCACACCCCACATACTCATGCCCCCCCCACACCACATATACACGTACCACACACACACAACATACACACACACACACACACACCACACTCACATACACACACACAACACACACACACACGCACACCTCACTCACATACGCCATTTATTCACATACACACTTTGTCAACTGCTGGGAGCCACATCGGCGTTGCTGGATGACACATCACAAGGAAATGGCAGACATCTGCACAGCTCCTGCCATGAAGCGAGAGCGGCATCTCCTTCTACTACTGGCTCATACTGGGAACGGGACTGCGGTGATTGATTAGGCCGCACAATGTTCCAAGTCAGACCGATATCCCCACACAGATGCCTCATGGGGAGAAGCATATTCCCACCTCCACAAAGAAGAATGTAGACAAAGCACTGCAGATGTTTGTCGAAAGGCTCTTCTAATGAGCCTCACAGACCCACGACATAGGTAATAAAAGAAGGTTAAAGAACACAAGAGTTACTATTAACTCTGGCCCAGAGAAAAAGAGCCTAAGTTAGAGATAAGAAACAGACTAGAGCCGGACATCAGTTACTGCACGTGCCTCTGCTAATTGGTGCCACAAATACCTTCCCTTACACTGATACCCGTTATGAGGATGGGTAAGAGTGGTTACAACTTAAACTCATACACAAAGGCCGGCACATCTAGGCCCCTACGGTGCTCACACCTTCAACATAAAGAACAAGGTTTACTTACTAACCAGCACAAATACCTTCTTCCTTTTGTGAGCCAGAAAGAATGACTCCTAGCCTAGCCAATGCCTGAATCTCAGCGTTACTGATATAAACAAAGGCGTTTGCTATCTGTTTCTCACTGAGAAAACCCTGCTATCTTCTTAGTTGTAAGATTTACTACTGGTATAAACAAATGTGTATGTTATCTGCTTTTCGCTGAGAATATCCTGTTATCCTATTATGTGTAAAAATTAACTACCTCACTGAAATTAGAGTAGTCATGCCAAAATGCCTCTGTAAAACCTGTTTCTGCACACTTTTCAAAGCAGCTTATCACTGAGAATTATTTGTAATAAAAAATCCACTTTTTTATGTCATGTTAACACTTGATCTATAAATAAAGAGACAAAAACTGACAGAGCAGAGATGCCTGCCTGGTGAGCAGAAAGAAACCAAGGCTGGCTCTCTCTCTCTCTCTTTCACCAACACAGTCCATCCTTTCAGGGACCCCTGGACCTGCTGGAGCTGGACTCCAGCAGTCAACCATCCAAAGTAGAGCCTTGTTTCCATGTTTTTTCTCCTTCCAAGTTTTTAAAGTGAATTCCTTGTTCCCTTCATTCCAACTGTTAGAAATGTGTTTTTGCACACGGTCTAGAGCACCTTTGCTGACTGTCAGAGCAACTTAGACACAAAGGTTCCCCACTGGGACAGTCCACTCACCCTGCCCACCCCACAACGTGCTGTCCACACCGTCCTTGCTCACTGGGGGGTCCCGCCTGCCACCACCCCCCACCCTGTGACATGCTATCCACACCATCCTTCCTCACTGTGACCAGGGGTCATGTGTCTCTTCTTCAGTTCTACAGTTACATTCATATTGAAATCCTTGACTTAGACAAAAATCCATATTGTGACCTGGTGCTTCTGTGCCTGTAAGCCCAGGTTTCCTATCGGAAATACAGATATTATTAGTGAGTGTGGCAAATCAATAGAAGGTCTGGAGTAGGCACTTCCCTTCCCAATACATTCTACCCGGAAAAGTCTTCCTGAACTTGCAGATGGACATGACACAGTTGAGGTGACATGCCTATGAGTGGGGCAGGGCTGTTTGTGGTGAAGATAGGGTCAACGGACACGTGCTCATTTGTAAGTATGTAAGTCATGCTGTGTAGACCACAGTCTGGGATTGCTTTATTAGGCCCCCAGGAATGAAGCCAAGATGCCTGGTTATAAGTCAAACTGAAGGCCTTGGTCAGAGTGACAACATTTGACACGACTCAGCCACCTCAAGGTCATGACTGTTCTGGGTTATTTAACGTCGGCAGACCTTTGCTTGTGAGCTCAGTAAAGAAAGTTCAACTTTAAGTTGTTCTAAATGATGATCAGTGTCCACACGAACATGGAAAAGTTCTTTTGTGGTTTCTTACGACAGATTAAACAGGCTGATGGACTGGTACTCCCATGACATTAATCCTGGCACACCCCCAGGTATGATCACAGGGTTGTCAAAGACCAACTGCCTACTTCACTGTGTGATCCATGTCTACCTCAAGAGAACTCTTTTTTTTTTTTAAAGCTTATTTATTTTGAGAGAGAGAGAGAGAGAGAGAGAGAGAGAGAGGCACAGAAAGAGAGGGAGACAGAGAATCCAAACAACCTACACACTGTCAGCACAGACCCCGATGAGGGCTCAAACTCACAAACCATGAGATTGTGACCTGGGCTGAAATCAAGAGCCAGATGCTTAACCAACTGAGCCACTCATGTGCCCAAGAGAACTCTTTAAATTAGCAGTTAGGAAAGAGGAATAGTCCAGAACATAGGCAATGTACTCTGAATATCTATAACAAAATTTCAATGTAGTGCTGTCTGTGAGCTGTACGTAAAATTTAAAATGCTGGGGCAGCTGGGTGGCTCAGTTGGTTAGGAGTCTGACTCTTGATTTCAGCTCAGATCATGATCTCATGTTTGTGAGACTGAGCCCTGCACCGGACTCTTCACTGACAGCACAGAGCCTGCTTGGGATTCTCCCTCTTCTGTTCTCTCTCTGCCCCTCCTCCAGTCATGGTTGCAGGCTCTTTCTCTCTCTCAAAATAAACAGTTAAAAAAAAATAAAATGCAAAGATGGTTTCCTTTTGATTCACAGATTTCTGTGATAAATATTTTTCTTCTTTTGATAAAAATTTTCTTACCTTTTAAGCAGTAAAGCAAACAACAAAGAAATGTAACAAGAAAAAAATCAATAGCCTCCCACTCTAATGTAGTCCTTGTGCTCTGGAGGTTTATGGACAGCCCCTGAAAGACGGAACTGCAGTCTTGTGTTCTTGTCTCCTTAGGGATAATCCTTGGTCGTTGGTTCCCCTCAAAGATGCTGACTGCAAGTCTAACAGTTTCGAGGCAAGACTAAGGTCTCCTGTCCTGCTTAGCCCTGGATCCCTGGGTTTGGGCTCAGCCTGGAGGGAGGATAACACAAACCCTTCGAAAAGAGGTGACCAGCCGCTGATGTGACACTCGTTACAGATGTGCCTAAAAGGCAGTCAAGGGTCGTCTCTTCATCTGGAGCTAACTGGACAAGCAGAATGGGAAACCCTAACACTCCAACCTGAAGCAAGTGGACAGCCAAAGCAGTTAAGTGCAGGTGATTCTGTGGACACGGTCATTCTCCGATAGGCCCTGGTCAAACCGCAACACAAATAAATACAATTACAGCTCGTTAGTTACACCAATGACTGGATAAATCATGCGCCTGAAGATTCTACTGGTCCAGTTCCAACGAAACATAGAGAGTGACTTGGTATTTCTGTGACAACGTTATCACAAAGTGGCAAACCAGGCTTACAAATGTGCTATTTTAGTTAATTTTAATTAAGAAATTAAGTAGCATTTGAATTTCCTGGGCTTATTATGTACTTATTTAATTACAAAGTATTTTACTTACAGAATTTATATTGTTTTCTGTGTGCATTAGCAAGGTAGGGAAACAAAAGATAAATGTGACTTCAAAATTTTTAAAATGTATAATGAGGGGCACCTTGGTGGCTCAGTCAGTTAAGCACTGAACTTTGGCTCAGGTCATCGTCTCACGGTTCATGGGTTCAAGCTCTGTGTTGGGCTCTGTGCTGACAGCTCAGAGCCTGGGGTCTGCTTTGGATTCTGTGTCTCCCTTCCTTTGCCCCTGCTCCACTCATGCTCTCTCTCTGTCTCTCTCTCTTTCAAAAACAAACATAAAATTTTTTTCAATGTTAAACGAAATGATAATTCTTATAGAAAGAATGAACTAATATATATGCCTTTATTTATTTATTTATTTATTTTTGGTAGAACCCAGAAAATAACCTATATGTTTTAAGGGTCTAAAATTTTTTCACTTCATTCTTTGGTAATAACTAGTCATTATCGTTTGTAGAAACATGGTATTGTGGTAACCATATCTGTTGTTATTTTAAATAAATAATGTTTTCTTTTCTTCATTTAAATGAATTAATGGAAATACATTAAAATAATTCTTGATTTTAATTTATGTCAAAAATTTTAACATAAATTTTAACAGTTTATGTTAAACAATTTGACAAATTTGACAAGCAGTAAGCAGAGTTCAAAGATGGCATTGCAAGATTTCTGGCCCCTGGTGTAAAATCCTCTCCCCCTTGGTGCAGGCAGAACTCCAATGAGGTTATGAATGTTTTCTTTGGGTTAATCAGAATGGGATCATCTGGTGGGACTGACCTGGTGAAGGAGCACTTAATGGCCCTGAGTCCTTCCCGGAGGCAGAGACTTGAGTCACAGGAAGACCTAATGGAGGGGCGTGTGTGAGCACACATGACCCCCAGGAGCTCAGGGCCTCTCCCAGTCCACACACAGCAATGATGTGAGGATTCAGCCACAAATTGTGTGGACATGAATTCCACCACCATGCAGTGTGTGGAGGCCCATCTTCCCCAGTCAGGCCTCCAGATGAGGACGCGGCCCAGCCACAACCTTGATCTCAGGCCGGTAAGACCCTGAGCAGAGAAGCCAGCTAAAAAGTGGCAAACATTTCCTTCCAGAAATGCTGACATAACAAATCCGCGTTGCTTTACATCACGTTTGTGATGACTGGTTCTGCAGCAGCAGACAATGAAGACAGGTCCTCAACAATGTTAAACACTTTACGGTGCCCAGGATGAACAGTCCAGAGAACCACCAGCATCAAAGAGGCTGGGCTGTATTTCTCACCGACATTTACAGAAAGTTTTCTGGAGTCACTTCCAAAACGTTTCAGCCAAAGAGAGAACTGGGGAGGGGAAGGTGAAGACTGCTATGATTTCCCACAGCACCACCCTGTGAGCACAACGTTCAGGCATTGTAATATCTCACATGACACATCAATGCTTCTAAAAAGAGAAGAGCATCTTTAATGAGCTCTTGTGTTAGTGCAAAACTTAAAAAAATATCAGTAGAGACAAAAAGTAATCAAAAATATCCATCCATACCAAGTCTTTTTGGGGAAAGAAAAACAAGATTTTCAGTTTTGTCACAAAAGGAGCAGTAAGCTTGGTGTCAGCTTTTCCTGCCCACTGACAATATGAACAACGTAAGGCACTTAGCCCTGGGCACAGATGCTGGTTTCTAGCACCTTTTCCACTTACAGTTTCCAGGGTTCCTTAGAGAATGGCTGATTCCATGTTTAGGTGAGAAAAACTTAAGGATAAGCATAGAATATCCTGTCTCTCTGAGGAAACGGGGACAACTTGAAAGACATCAGAGGGAGAAGGTGAAGAAGCTGGATGGAGGGGACTCACTCTGGTCACATTGGAATGAAGAAAACTACAAATATTGATTAGACAAACAAATAGCCATCAGAGATTTCACTGGAACCCAATGATTCTGGAAAAGGCCACATATCCATGAAGACATTTGAAATAGAAAAACACCAGAGTGTTGTGCAATACAGGACAACTTGTACCTAGCAACTGCAGTCAACAAATGGCTGACAATTTCCAAAATAAATCTGTGTGCCCAGCTGGCTGGAGAGATCTCCAGATAGCTGGATTTCTGGTGGCTGTTCCTGGATCAAACTCAGTTTTGGGATCACCAGACTGAAGTATGTTAAAACCAGAAAGACAGACTTTCTAGAATTTCAGAAGAATGGAGGCAAATATACAAGTTATGGATGGTAGAACCCAACTTTGCTTTTCCCCCCCAAAGAAGTGGAAACCTGCTGCTAAGGAGTTTGGGCCAATAATCAGGATGGCCCCCCGGATTTCGCAAACATTCTTCTAAGTATGAGTCTCCCTGTGTCATTCTTCCAGAATGGAGATTTGGGACTTCAGTATAAAGTGCTGTGGTGCAGCAAATGCCCACCTACACGATCCTCCCCAGGCACACCAGACAACTAGAGAACCCAGCAAAAACTAGACTGGATGGTTGCATCCGCAGAAGCCCTGTGTGAACTCCCTGCTTCCAAGAAGGTAACTTGTGCCTATTTTTAAAACCCTGATTTTGGATTGAAACTGACAATGTTGCCTAGGAAAGCTACAGGCAAAAGGTAGAGGCTCCGGATCTTTCCCCACCCTCCTAGCTGAGCATAATGGCTGAGTCTCTGCATCATAGTGCAGAGCTTTGTGTGGGTGCCTGTGAGGGAGGCCTGCGTGGATGGGGGTTCCCTGGTTCAGACCGAGAGGAACGAGGAGGAAGTTCAGTGTGAATGAAATCAAGCCAGGACACTTGTGAGAGCGACAAGGGAACCGCTCCTAATTACCCTGGAAGGCAGGCGTCAGCAGGGCTGTCTGGGGACAGGGCGGTGCTGCCCACTTGGACTACGAATGAGCGCGGGCATTCACTGACCCTTCGTGTTCCTGATGAAAAGCTCGATACGTGTTTACTTACCATTGGTTCTATTAAAAGTTGAATTAGAATGACGCTATCGAAGACAGCAAAGCAATCTTCTGTCCTTTTTCTTATTTTATTCTCGTTTATTCTTACTACGCTGTGTACCGTGTAAATGTGACACCGGTCTGACTACTTGTTTTTGTGCGTGATAATTTCCCGTGAACAACCCACTGAAAAGAATGTATTAAATGTATCTGAGTCAAATAGTGCTCTGAACAATACTAATATTGTTTTATTTTTCTATTTATTCATATTTGTTATAAAACCCACTCGAAGGCCTAATTGCTTATCTTGTACCTATGAGAATAATCATCTCCCTTTTCAAGACAGTCATTATTTGAGAACACAATATCTTCAGCATAAATGCTATTTCCCAAGGTCCTAATTAGAGGGTTTGAATAGTCAGTGCATGGAAAAAGTTATCTTTTGAAAGATAGGCCTGGATTTGTTTTTGAGCTGATCTGAAATATTTTGAGTATTCGAGTATTTTAAAGGGTATAAAACGCAATCATGAATGAAAAAGAGAACATTTAACATTGAATCCAGCCGTCATATATTTTAAGTGTGTCCCATAAAAACCCGATTCTTCACTATAAAATGACAAGAAACGCCATTTGATTATATTGTTAATCTGGGCGGGGGGGGGGGGCATCACCGGCAGTGGGGTTGAAGATGGCTGCCAGTGACGTCACCCAGTTGGAACGGCCATGTGACCTGGGACGGGCCCCTGGTCACTCACCTCGACACCGCGGTCTCTCCTCGCCCAGGCTCCACGTTCCGTTGGCCTCGCACTGCACGAGCCGCTGGCCCTCCAGGTAGTAGCCCGGGCTGCAGCTGAGAACCACCTGCGCTCCGTACTGGTTCAGCGACCCCGACACCAGCCTCCAGGTGACGTGCTCCGAGAGCTGAGCTTCGATGCCAGGACAGGTGACCGCTAGAAAGGAAACAGTAACATCACCATGTTTGTCCTCACCGGACCAGGTTGTGTTTGCTTTTAATGGTGAGACCCTTCTCTCTGAGCCTGATCTTGCGACACAGAAGCCACTGCCTCCTCCTCCAGGTTCTTCTCTCTAGGCCCACGTGGTCACAGGGGGTCGATCACACAGAGAAAATGCATTTGACGGCCTCACTGCAGGCGCACTGGCGGTCGTGCGGTCCCGCTGTGATAGACAGGGATAAACCACCCGCACAAAGTTGCACGGTTCATTTGGATGGAAATCTTCATCAGGTAAATGAGCACATGCATAGAGAAATCTTACATATCATTTGTCCCAATTTCCTCTGAGAATCTTGGAATAGAATTGGGAAATTGAAAACTAGCTTGGACACAAATTTTCAGAAAATCAGATGTTCCCCATTCCCTTCCTCTCTATGAAACGCTCTACGTGCTATATTCTGTATGTTATTGGATTTACAGGCACACAGCATTTGTATGCAGACTGTGTTAATACTGTCAGGACAATGTTTTATAGATCTCAAAAGAGACAATCTTTTTGTGCTCTTAGGAGTAGGCCTAGAATTACAGTAACTACTTCACACAGAGCAGGAGCTACAAATGTAATAACAGTGGTAATAGTAGTTTTGGTGCTGGTGGTGCCATTTTCCTGGGGTGGACCTCAACGGATTTGCAAATATGCTGGAACTATATGCAGAATTTAATACATGTGAGTATGCATATTTTTTGAAAAGGAAAATAATACATGAAATGAGCTTTACAAAGCTAGAAGTCCACTTCTCCACATACGGGCATCCACAGCAGTGAACCACCTTCAGAACTGAGCTGACTGATAATTTACTGAGCCAGAAGACTTAGGTGCAGAAACCAGAGATTTCTCAGAATGATATTAATAAATAATTTTACTTATTTAAAAGTAAATTAGAAAACAAATTCTATATATGTTTATTAGAGTTGAATCAGACATATCCAAATGTTACAAAAATCTCTTTGAATCCTCTATCAGTAATTTAGGAGTAGTATATGCAAATAAACTGAGAATAAATGGACTTTTCAGTATTATTACAATAATATCAATGATGTATAAAATGTGAAAAGGATTTGCTCATTTAAAAGTACTCCTTAGGTCTGTTTTCTTAAGTATTTTTAAATAAAATAATTATCCAAAGTTTGGATGGATTCAAAATGGACATTCAAAATGGATTACAATCCTAAATGTGAGGCCTAAAGGCATAAAAATCCTAGGAGAAAAACACAGGCAATAATTTCTTGGATATCAGCCACAGAAAGATTTTTCTACATGTGTCTCCCTGGCAAGGGAAGTAAAAGCAAAAGTAATGTACTGGGACCACACGAAACTCATAAAGTTCCACACAGCAAAGGAAACCAACAACAAAGCAAAAAGGTAGTCTGAATGGGAGAAGATATTTACCAACGAAATATATGCTAAGGTGTTGATATCCAAAATCTACAAAGAACTTATACCACTCAATCCCAAGCAAACAAATAACCCAATTAAAAATTGGGCAGACGGCCTGAATAGTCACTTCTCCAAGGAAGATTACAGATGGCCGACAGAAACATGAAAAGATGCTCAACATCACTAGCCATTGGGAGAATGCCAATCAGAGTCCTGTCAGAATGGCTAAAATAAAACAAAAACCAGAACCAAACAAAAAACCACAAGAAACAACAGGTGTGGGTGAGGATGTGGAGAAAAAGAAACCCGTGTGCACTGCTGACGGGAATGCAAACTGGCGCGGCCACCCTGGAAAACATTATGGGGATTCCTCAAAAAATTAAAAATAGAGTTATCATCTGATCCGAGAATCACACCAATGGGCATTTACCCACAGAAAACAAAAAGTTGAATATTTCATGCACCCCTATGTTTACTGCAGCCTGATTTATAAGAGCCCATGATATGGAAGCAGCCCAAGTGTCCAGTGACACTGGAAAGGATCAAGATGTGGTGCACACGTGCGTGTGTGCACGTGCACACACACACACACACACACACACACACACAAACTGGAATGTTTGATGGTTTTACTCAACCATAAGAAAGAGTGAAATCTTGCCTCTTGCAACAACATAGATGGACTTAGTATGATGGTAAGTGAAATAAGTTCATCAGAGAAGAACAAATACCATATCACTTCACTCCTATGTGGAATTTAAGAAACAAAACAAATGAATGAAGGGAAAGAGACAAACAGACCGCTAAGTCTAGAGAACACGCCAACGGGGGTGGTGGGGGAAGGGGTACAGAGGTGAAGGGGTGAAGAGAACACTCATCCTGATGAGCACTGAGTAATGCATAGAACTGTTGAATCGCTATATTGTACGTGTGAGACTAATAGAACATTCACCGTATGTTAATTACAGTTGAACAAAAAGGTAAACTTTACATGGATATTCGAGCGTTTTATCTGAGTAATACAAGGAACAATTTTCTCTACCTGGAATACCCGTAGAACTCCAGGCAGGATGGCTATTTCGTGCCTCTAACCCTGTAAACCCATAGCTCAACTTCAATCCCACTGCCTATGTCAACTAAAATTCATTTCATTTCACCAAAAACTGTGCTTCTACCATGAACTGGATGGCTTCAATTGCCCGAACTAACTTTTACAAACTCCCTTCTGCCGGGAGGGATCCACTGTTGGCGCACACAGTGGAGACGCAGTTTACTTTGAGCTCATGCCATCTGCGGTTGTGATTTCCAGATTCGGTGTGATTACCTCTTTCTTCGTGAAAATGCTCTCTGGTTTGCCTTGGAATGATCTGATTCTGGTTTAATTGCTCACTCGAATCCCTTTCTCCCTGGGAGGCTAACAGCTCTTTTCCTGGAAGCACCAGGTCTTTTCACATTTTTTTCTTGAGTATAATGCCTGCCCTGAAACAGGCACGGATGACATATGTTTATAAATGGGAGTGAATGTGTGTGTGTGCGCACACGCGCGTGTGCCTGTGTGTGCGTGTCTGCATGTGTGTGTGCGCGCGTGTGCACTTAAACTTATGTGCCAAGCAAGTGTTCTGGCAGCAAAGAAAGCCTCCAAAGGACTGGAGGGGATGAAAGCACACAGTAGGACCTGAGTAAGGGGAAAAGCAAGACTGGAATAAGCATTGAATGTGCGAGTCCATCGGGCCTTTCGTTCCAGAGGGAGAGGGGCAGAGGGGAGGTGTGCAGAAGCGGCTGCAAGTAGGATTCTATTTAATACCTTCAGAGATGCTCCGAGGGATAACGCATAGTGAACGTCTGGGCGTGACCCTGCGACGTCGTGGACTAGGTGATGAAATCCCAAGGACCGTAAACCAAGATGGCGCCAGAAAACAGTCTCCTCCAGACGGTGGAGAAAACGGTCACTTGGTCAGTTTTACCTAACGTGTGTCTGCGCTCATAATCAAACAATGCAAAAAAAACCCAGAAACCAATGAGCCCTGAGGAATTACTACCTATGAACGTGTCACAAAAGGCAGTGCCAGAGGTTGCCTTGGCCTGGTGGCAGGTGAAACCCAATCCTGTGCCCAAATTCTGGGCCCTGTGGGAGGCAGAGCCCCTTTCTGGGCCCCAAATACCACCTCCATTCTCCCCTTGGTGCTCCTGTGAGGTGAGCGCCCAGGTCACACAGGTCAGAAACCTGACAAGGGTCTTCATGGCTCGCTCGCCCCCACCCCCGTGGGCGGGGTCAGACCTGTGGCCCTCCCCTGCCACGCCCCTCTCTCGAACACCCTCCTCCCACCCCGGACCCCCGTCACCATGCACAGCTCAAGTTCGGTGAGACACTCCACTTGCCCTTAAATGGAATTAAATATACACATTTCTCTTCTTGCACTTTTTCATTAAAAATCCGAAAGTTGTCCTCATACATTTAAATCAGTGACAGTATATGACAAGCAAATGATGGTAACTTTTATACCTTCAGTAAAAACTAACTTTTCCTGGGATCCAAGGCAGTAAGAATTAAAAAAAAAATTTAACAATTCCAAGTACTCATTTTCACAAAATGATTGTCTACCCCAAATTTATTTCTTTTTTCCCCTTGAGCTGTTTCTGCTACTCCACAATCCTCACAGACACATGCTCCAGTTTGATTTTATGTGGGAAAGGCCTTTATAACTAACCCTCTCATGCTTAACAGCAGCAGAATTTCATTGGCATTTTATTAGTAGTATGTAATTGATTAATTAAAGGTATAATCTTTGTAACCATTTTAAAGGAAAAAAGTGGCATTTCACTGGACATACGTTATGCTCTATGTTTTGACAAACAATGATACATTAATGATATATGTAGATAAGGCTTTTTTATTTATGCCATTACTGATTGTTAGAAAGTGGCAAGTTTTAGTATCAACTTCATTGCTATTTTTTACTTTTTGTAAGTGTTTTATTAAGATATTTTGTTCATGTGAGGCGCCTGGGTGGCGGTTAAGCCTCTGACTTTGGCTTAGGTCATGACCTCGCAGTTTGTGAGTTCGAGCCCTGCGTCGGGCTTTGTGCTGACAGCTCGGAGCCTGGAGCCTGCTTCGGACTCTGTGCCTCCCTCTCTCTGCCCCTCTCCCACTCATGCTCAGTCTCACTCTGTCAAAAATAAATAAATTAAAAAAAAAGATATCTTGTTGATGTTAAGAAAACCTACGATATATAAGCCAATGACAAAGGGGGTCGTTTTGTGTTATCTCTCAACACTCCAGGGTCATCTCTGGCTCTACAACAAATGTAACTGTTGTTCTAACCTGCTTGACAGGCACTCCTTAAATTTCATTGACAAGAAGTCTTGGAAGCAGCTAGACTTGCAAAAAGAAAGCCTCTCGTTTCTCTAACCGTGCACTGACGGTCTGTACTTTTATCTCCGTTTGGGGCTCTGGTTGATTTTGTTCTGCTTATTTATTTTTGGTGGTGGTGGTTTCTTTCTCTTTTTTCTTAGATATTCAGGTAAATTTGTGTGAGAACATCCAGACAGACGGTGCACGAATCGATATTACACAGCCGACCAGACTTTTCCGTCGTAGACCCACTCTGTGACCAGCACCCAGGTGAGGAATGGGAGAGGTCGCTGCACCCCAGGAGCCCCCCTCGGCCCCGACGGCACCACCCTGCCCCCAGGACAGAAGGAGTGTTAGCCAGCTTCCGCGGACATGAGCCCGTCCCCTAACATGATGATACAACACTGCGCGTGTCCTCAGATGAACGCACTTAGCGTGTCTGTCGGTGTATTTCTAAGAGCGGGACTGTCCGCCTATGAGATATTTTCAGCTTCCATACTCGCCACCGAGTCTTGTCCCAACAGAAGGTATCCCCTCCCCATGTTCCCCACAAGGTCTCAGAGCTCTAGTTTCACGTTCTCGGCAACACCAGGCACCCAGTCTCTTTTATTCTATAAACTTGTAGGTTCTGACGTGCACATTCCGTGGTCAGCTTGTTTCGTACTGGAGTTCTCTAAACTCCCAGTGTCTGCCACACGCCCTTCCTGTCCTTCAAACACCATCGCCCTTGTGGGCTTGCTTGTGCCGGGCTCTTAGAAAGTACTGAAATTTAACGGGCATCCCCGGTATCGTGGTGTCCTTCTGAAGTCTTTCCCTAACCCGAGCTCACACACGTGGGAGGAGCAGAGATGAGGCCGTGTTTTCACACCCGCTTCTGTCCTGCGGTTCTCATGTAGCTCTGTAACCACCTGGGATCAATCGTGTCCACGTGCTGGTGTAAGGGGCCGAGTGTCCAGTGACCCCTCGCTCCGAAGGCCATCTTGTCCCACACTGTGCCTGGGTCAGAATGCAACCTGAGTGTTTCCCGGGACGCTGTGTTCTCTGCCACTGCTCTGCCCGTCCTCCCCTGTCCCAGTTCCGACGGTTTGATCCCAGCGCCCAGTTAATGGAACCAGACGTCTGCGGCTCTAGGAAGCACCTGGTTTGTGAGAACGCAGGTGTGTCTTTTGTAAAGAAATCTCAGAAGGAAGGAGGAGAGAAACGCCCTGCACTAGAGAAGTGCTCAGCCAGGTCCACCTGAAGGAAGGTCACTTTGGATGGTGGGAACATGGACCTTGATCTTAAAATGTTCTGCATCCCGTAGGGCGGTAGTTCCCTGGACCGAAGTCGCTGTTGACGAGACGCGAGGACCAAGCCCCTCTCTCGTCCGAGACACACCTGCCGCCATGCCCCCACCTCTCTTGCCTCCTACCGGGTGCACTACGGCATGACCTGCACGGTCTCCGCTCTGCACCTGCCCTGCTCCGTCCTGCAACGTGAGGGGTGCTCATGCCCCGGGCAGGGACTCTCTCCACCCTGCGCGGACTGGAGGATGAGACCACATGAGCCTCACGCTTTGTCTGGAAGGACACGTTGGGGGAAAAGCCCTCGGTGGTTCGCAGGGCTGTGACTCACACTCTCTGTGTGCAAGGAGAAAGCCCCGGGCACACGGTGGGGCTGCACAGACGGGAGCAGAGTCAGGGGATTCCCTGCAGCGGGGGCCTCAGACCCCAGGAAACCTGCTGGATGGGAAACCAGCCGGAGGCGCAGAGAGAGCAGCCGTGGTCATGTCTGCGGACGAGACAGAGGCGCCGTCCCTCTGACTGTTGTCCTTCCTGAGGCTCCCAGTCTCCTGCCCAGTGGGGATGCCAGAGAGAGTCGTCCCTGATCAAGGATGTGGGAATAGTAGCCTGATGACCAGAAGAGGTCCTTCCATTTAATAAATAAATAGGGGCGCCTGGGTGGTTCCATCAGTTGAGAGTCCAACTGTAGGTTTCAGCTCAAGTCATGATCTCATGGTTCGTGGGTTCGAAGCCACACATCGGGCTCTGTGCTGACAGTGTGGAACCTACTTGGGCTCTCTCTCTCTCTCTCAAAACAAACAAATAAACTTAAAATTTTCTTAAAAAATAAAAAATAAATAAATGTCAATGAAAAATAGGCTGGGAAAAATAAAAATTGAGAGACGGATATTTTGCTGAAAAGCCCTCAAAATGGTTAAATTAAGTCCAAAGAAAGAATAGTGTGCACTGCGGTACACAAATTCATGTATGCACACACGTACCAGACACCTGTGATGCGTGCGTGCGCATGCACACACAGCACTTATGTCTACACCAATGTTCACTGTATAACCATGACACCTGCTAACAGATTACAGCCTCAATGCACAAGCGGTTAGCAAGGGATTATTTAGTAACCAGAGTGTTTCTGTTCTTAATTTTTTATTTCTTCCCACCCGGTCGAGGCTTTGAGGGGAACAGAGAAAAGAGGACAGAGTATAAGGTATGGGAGGAATGCGAAGACAGGCCACGCCCAGGGAGGGGCGGTGGAGACGGGGCGCGGGGTGTGCTGGCGCTCCGTGTCCTGACGCCACACCCAGCACGTTGACGCTCCGAGAGCACATGGAGACGGAGCCTGGGGGCTGTAGCTAAGAATGAGAGCAAACCTGAGTCGTGAGTGATGCCTCCAGGGGGCTGGGATGTAGGTGTGAGCAGGGGCCCAGGGGACAGGGACTCAGGACGCAGGGACCGGTTCCGCGTGGTCCCCACCTGGCTGCACCAGGCAGAAGCCGGCGGCACGGAACACGCGTGTGCCCTGCAGACGCACACGGACAAAGCTGGACGTAAGCCAGCATAACGCGGTCTGAATGCCACCGTGCTGACGCTTTTAAAGAAAACACTTCATTCCTGATGACAAAAGTGTCTCAGACTGGAGCCCCCGGGGGTCTGGCCGGGCACCTGCCAGCCATCCCCAAATGCCTGCAGTCACTCAGGCCACGAATGCCAATGGCGCTTCTGCAGACTCGGGACTGAGCAGGGCTTTCCTAACGGTCCCTTCCGCTTTGCATATGTGACCGTGTACGGACTGCGACACCGGCTGACCTCAGCCACACTGAGACAGGGAGGGCCGGTGGTATTACTGCTTGTTGTGCTGTGCGGACAAGCGCGTGAGCCTCGGCCCCCCAAACCGGCCAGAATCCTCGCCTGTGTCCCACGTCGTGTTGCTCCGACCCTGAGCGGCTCTTCACCACTAAAAACAGTGTCTTTATTCTACAAATGACTGAAACCACTGACACCAGACCCGGTTTGCAGGATTAATGAGGAGTCCAGACACACTGACCTGTGAATATCGCATAAATAATGACATGAGGTGGTTTTTCTTAATTTGCGAGAGAGAGTGAGAGAGGTGGGTGGAGGAGAGGGGCAGAGGAGGGAGAGAGGGAATCTTCAACAGGCTCTGCGCTCGATCCCATGACCCCGGGAGCATGACCTGAGCCGAAATCAGGAGTTGGACACTCAACTGAGATGCCCAGGCACCCCAATAATGACATACTTTTTTAGAGGGAGAGACAGGACACAAGTGAGTGAGGGGCAGAGAGAAGGAGAAGTGGGGTCCACCCAAATCCAGGCTTGTGCTCACCTGACGTGGGACTCAAGCTCATGAACCATGAAATCATGACCTCAGCCAGAAGCTTAAGGACTGAGCCACACAGGTGCCCCAAAATGATATAATTTTTAAAGAATGTATTAAAATATTAGTTTCTCTGTAAAATGTAGCAAAAGAAAGCATTCTGTTCATATAAATGTTATAAATAACTTTTAATGGCAATTATAAGTGAATAAATTGCCAGGTCAACTTCAGTGAAGTCAGATAATTTTACAAAGACAGATTTAGGGGCGCCTGGCTGTCTCGGACAGAAGAGCGTGTGACTCTTGATCTCAGGGTCAGGGGTTCAAAGCTCACGCTGGGTGGAGAGATTACTTAAAGAAGGTTTACTTTATATTCTGTCCTTAATCAAATCAGGAAATGCAGATTCCCTTCTGTCATATTAAAGAAAATAACTCTCGGAGCTATTGTCACACAAGGAGCCATTGTCTTTGACAAATTCAAGAGAACACGGCCCCTGGCTGTCCCCAAGTACTTGACATTGTTAATAGCATTAAGTGTTGATGCGCTTCCCACAGAACCAATCCCTACTCGATACTTCTCAAATCAGCTCTGTGGAAAAGCACAGATAATACAAGACCCTACGCACACACACACACACACAAGAACACATTTTCTCTGTCTTGTGAACAGTTAGGGGACAACATAAAATATTTTGCATTTTACTTGGGAAATACTTGCTTCTGATTTTACCCTGAGTGATTCTGATTTGTTACCGACTTCTTCAGTCAGTGGCAAAGCAGGAAGGGTAACTGCTGTTTTGTAGAAGATATTCAGACACTGACGCATTTCCACTGTAAATAAAGCCCTGTAGCCTCCTCTCTCCCCACGGTAATTACAGACACGTATCATGCATTTTGTGGGGTGTTCCGATCAGCCCCTCCATGGAGGGATGCGACTCCCTTTCCTCTTTTAACAACAGGTTTCCCCCATCATGCTCAGCAAGAGGAAGTGCTTCTTATGACCAAGTTTGGTTTAAGCACATTTAATTAGATTTATAAAATCGTCATTTGATGCCATCACAGGAAAATGATTTAATCGACCTTGTGAATGTCCTTCCTGCTCACAACCTGGGTGAGCTCTCACCATGCCATCAATGATCTGTCCTCACTGGCCAGGGGGCCAGGGGCTGTTTCCCTTCTGGTGCCTTCAGGACGAGGCACAAGCCTGCTCTGACTTACGTACATAAGGAATGTAAGGTCTTTGAGTGAAAGCACCCTACAGAGATGGTTTCCACACAGTCTGCACCCTCCCGTTTCAACGCTGCTCTGGGAGGGAGCCCCGCCACAAAGGCTGGATTGAAAGCATGGGATTCTCAAGGAAATACAGGGTTCTGGATCTGTGTGTTAAGCTCAGATGCTAACCAAATCCTTAGCAGGTGAGTTGTTCAGAAGAAGAATAGCGAATTCGTAAAGAGTTCAAATCAGGGTTTTAAAAGGGAACTTTTAGCAGGTAACTTAAGAGCTCACTGAGAATGACCAGCGTTTCACTATCAGACAAAAAAAAAAAAAAATGTCCCAACACGTCAAAGCCCCTAAGCGGCCCCTCCCCAACATTCCTGACAGAATCTGAACACTGAGCATTCTCATGTTCTTTCTGGTCTGGAATTGCTGGATTTCTTCTCATTCAATCATGAAGTTTACAGAATCCTCTTTTTGAGATCAGACATTTTCCTGCCCCAGTCTTATTTTGCTGCTGTCTTAGTGTTAATAAATAGATCTTAGTAGAGTCAGACCCTAGAGCATTTACTGAACTAACTGTAGGTAAGTAAAAAAAAAAAAAAGAACAAAAACCAAACCCCAAATATTCCAACTCTACGCCTAGCTTAAAGGTAAACACCTTCCATGAAATCCGATTTCAATAACAAAAAAAGATACTACTGAATTAACTTCATCTGCTTAGTGATACTGGCAAATATTGTTTAGAATTTTTTGTAATTCTATAATCAAAGTTCCCTACTAAAGCTATTTTTTTTCTATTACATAAAATGGTTTATTTTTTAATTACATGAAACCAACTCCCAGACAGGATGAAAACAGTACTGATAATCGAAGTGTAGATTTCTAGTAAAAAATCTTAGTTTCACCGTTTCATCCACTGGGCTTACTACAAAGGAATCCACAGTATTTACATCAGCGATGCCTGCCTTTTAAAATTTCCTTTTTCAGTTGTTTCTAAACATCCTTAGAAGTTTCCTGCTGTGGCCATCTGTCTTGTTTTCATCCGTGTGTTTTTTCCGTTCTGTAAGTTGCACAGATAAGGTTGCAGTTTCAGTTGGCGCCAATATCCAATGATGAGCCAGCTCCTACAGTTAGGAATATCTTCAGAGTTTTTGTGGAAAGAAAATTGTTTGCTTAAAAATAGTTTATGCATTTGTTTAAATGTTCTCTCGCATTTCCCCTATTGAGATTTTCCTTCTTCTGTTGTTTTACGTAAGAGTCTAACGTCTCCAGGGTAATTTGTAGGGAATAAGGAATATTCCCTAAATCCTAACATTATTGTAAATGTAGCATAGTTAGCGCCATGCGAGCAGGACCAGGGTCCCGCCCCAGGACTCGTGGACGCTGTCATGGAGACAAACCATAGAAGCTAGGGGCGGGCATGGTAGCCAAGGGACATCCAGTGGAGGTAAGCCTGGTATGAAATGCTATGAGTGGATGGACACGCTTGCTTTGGTCAGATCCTCAGTCTTTAATACTTGGAATACAAGCCCGCAGACATCCTCGGGACAAGGTAAAAGAGGAGTGTGGAGCCACGGATGCTTCCGGAAACTTGGTGGTCTGTTGCTGTAGAGGGGGTGAGGGAGGCATGGTAGAAGCTGGTGCGTGAACAGACGTGGCTTAGACTCAGGGCTGGGTGAAGCGCGAGCTGCGTCCTCTGACGGTCTGGTACTCTGGTGACAGGACGACATTACTGTGGCACAAATCCATCCCACTGACACACGTCCTTGCTGCTAAGACTCCACATACATGGCGTCAGATTACGTTTTTCGCCACGAGACGTCAGCATGAGTGACAGATGTGCGGAAACATTCCCTGTGGATGGTAAATGGTCACAACATGCCAGTAACCAGCATCACGTCCTGCTGTGGGGACACTGACTTCAAGAACTCATAGGTAGAAAGGTGTGGTCATTTTCCTATCTCTCCATAGCTTTAGGTTTAGAATCGTTACCTGAAAGTGGAAATGCCATATCCTTTTATTTAGTAGGATGAATAGACTTAACCATTCATCCAAGGTAACAGAATAGAATCATCAAAAAATTTTGACGTCAATACACATAAAGAACATGCGGCGTGACCACTAACGTGTTGTGTGTTTGATGCATTAGTTGCTCGAAACTATAGATACAAAACCGTGGACAATTTCAATTTTTCAGGAGTATTTTGCATTTCAGGAAGGGCACGCTCGGTGCCTGAAGCCGGTGTGGAGGTGTTCTGGAGCAGAGCTACACACACGAGGAGCAGACCCTGGCCAGCCGACAGCGGCAAGGCTCGCCTGGCACACATCTCAGCCTGCTTGGCCGGGAAGAAGCCCAACCACCCAGACTCAGAGGGAGAAAACTTCTCATGTCCATGAGGCACACTGATTACACGGCAACAAGTTAAAAAAAAAAAAACAACAGTTGTAAAAAGCAGTTTCCTTACATCTCGTCTGACAGGGGCCCTGATACCCATTCTACAAGAGACGGCTGTCAGCTCAACGGACAATGCACCTGCTCTCCAGAGTTTATGCTTCTCAGAGATAAAACAACGATAGCTAACATACTCCACTACTCAGGGGCCGCGAGTGACCTGCCGAAAACAAGACTCGGATTTACCATGGGGCATTTACGTGCAAACTGTCCTATGTTTATCAAGGCGCCAAGGGGAACCTGCTCACAATCCAATGAAAACACGAAAAGCTGGACTAAGCCACGTTCAGTCTTTGCAAATGACATAAGATAAAAGAGGCAGGAAATCATAGAGCAGAACACAGCTGGTCCCAACGCAGAGGCTGAATCTAATCTGAAACAATATCTAAACTCCAGCAGAGCACCCAGATCCCAAGAAGACATTTTCAGTAACAGTGCATTTGCGCGATCTTAATGTACAGCCTCCAGCCCCTTCCCCCAGCAGAATATACAGAAGCAAAGGTTTTGCACTAATGGACGGCCACCAGAGAGAGGCCTCCAGGGGTTGGCGGCGACTCCTCACCGGGTACGCAACGGCCCAGACCCATCCCAGAAAGCATCATGCCCTGACATCGAGGGGCAGAAAGCCGCCCAGCACCTAGTGGCTGTTTGACAACCTCGCGTAGGCTCACATAGCACGTCAGGACTCCGCCACAGGGTGGGTTCTCGGCCACTCGCCAGCTCTGCTCCCCAGGTCTACACCGGGGCGGGCTGGGCACGGGGTGGGGCAGCGCTAGGGGACACGGCCCGTGTCTTCCACGCCTGGTGCCAGCTGAGGCTCGGAACCGACCTTGTGTTCTGGGCGATCTTCCAGGTCTGGTACCAGCCAGCCTTCCTGGGAGGCGGAATTAGCCGTGTGCCTCCTCTCACATGCGCAGCAATGTCCTTGTTTTCCTTTAGCTTTAAGATGCATTCAAATACCATGCACACGTGTGATGGGTCTGTATTTAGGTCTGGGGGGACTGCACTCTTCCTCATCGGCTTTGTTACATCTTAGCTGAAATCCCTTGTAAATGTCCCCGGGGGGCAGGACGGGCCCAGGGTCAGTGCTGCTCGACAGGGCCCCACCTCCAGCACCGACGGCCCCACGGCACACAGAGGGCTGGGTCCCGACTCAGTCCTGACTCTGCCCTGGACCGACCGTGCACCCTTGGGGCGTTTCCAACCCCTCGGGGCTCCAGTCCCCATCTGCATAATGGGGATAACAGAGCTCCAAGGGTCCAGTAAAGGGCCCGGCCCGCAAGCGTGTAAATGCTCACGACAGGGCCTGGCACATAGTAGAAAGTCACGGAAGCCCGAGGTGGAGTTGGTGCCATGACACAGTGCTCAGCAGTGTGACTTGCGATCAAAGGACATGTGTCAAGGTACAGTATCACATGTACTCTACTCTGAAAATGGGGGTAATCAATAAAGACAACAACAGAAGCAGTTCTTAGGCCGTCTTCTAAGGGACTAAGTGCATAAGTACATGTCCTCCAAAACATGTTATACATGGTATTCTTATATTTATAAACACACATATATGCATCACATATATAAATGCACACATATATTTAATATAAATATATACACATGCATATTATACACATGCATTTATTTGTATGTATATAATACATATGGAATAAGTACATACAGATTTATATATGTATGCACACATGCATGTGTGTTATTATTTACATATGTGTATATATGATTATATATAGATGAATGCATGTATGTACCTACATGTTGTACTAACACGGCCTACAGATAACTTATATATAGATAATTTACATATAACCTTAGTTTTTCTGTGGCCGGGCTCCTTACAGGTCACAGAAAGCTATTTGGTACAACTTTATCTTGTTCTCCCTCTCCTAAGATACACAGACATTCCATTTAATCACGTAATGTGCTCACGGCACCTGACACACAGAGTCGGTCTCTGATAAACTGTTCATGTCAACCTTACTCCGCTGACTAATGCCTTTGATTGAAAAAGCAAACCTCAATATTGGAATTAGGACTTCGGATTTGTTTTTCATTAGAGGGTAATCTTAATGGTTTTGCTTTCTCCCAAATGCAAAGCGCATCACGCATATCTACCGGTCGTTTGGTCAAACTATGAAACCCATACATGAATCCCCAGAGCCCCCTGGTTCTCTTATGCCACCGGCATGAATCATATCTTCCACCACCCAAATCCAGTGCCGGTAAAAATTAAAATGGAGAGAAATGATCCCCAGGTACCTGCCGCGGGGTCGTGCGGGGACGTGGGGGACTGTGCACAGCCCACTAACCGAAGCATTTATTTACTGCAGCCCTCACGCCCGTAAACCCAGAGGCCAGAGGAACTGATTTTATTTACCATCTACACTTACCCGTTATCAAAGCCGAAGCGTTTCTCATCTCCTCAGAGTCAGGGCTCTGATTTACATATCACTGGAGTCAGCAAGGAAGCAAAATCGTGTCCTGTCTACAGCACACGCAGCAAACTGGTCTTGGGGAAAAAAGCATTTCAGAGTTCAACCGTACCCAAATTTTCTGACTCGGAGGGAAAGTTTTATGCTTCCTCTGTACAGTTTCTTTAATTTAAGAAGTGAAGAAAACACCAGTCCCCCCGAGTCCCTGAACACCAAGGAACTTAAATGAAATGTCCATCTCTCCTTTGTATACAACCCAATAGACAATACAGAGACCAGAAATACTGGGAGGTTTGAAACGATGCTCAGAACGTTCGGCGCTAATTTTCCGTTTTAGTAGGAAAGTCATTTGTATCGTCTGTGTTACTGAACAGCGGTCAGTTTCTAAAGCTTTAAAATGAGAATTGGCTTTGTCTCCACTGAACAACCGTTTCACCGAACGTCCTGTAACCTCCGTCTCCTGGAATCCTCACTCGTTTGAAGGACACAACTTTGTGATTTAATTTTTTATTGGAGCTTTGAAGCAACTGTCCACCTAGAATATGTATTTTTGAAACAGAAAAATTCAAATGTGTATAATTTGAATAAATTAGACCACCCTATGCGAGTTACATTATGTTTCACATCAGCACGGAATAGTTCTCTTAAGCGATGGAACATTTGCCTTTGAACAGCCAAAGGCCCCTCATTCCTTATTGTTCCAGAAAATTTTAGATGTGAATTTAGACCACGTCCTTGAAGTCACCTGGTTCTAGGACAAGCCAAAGGCGGCTCCCTCAGGCGCTGTCCGTGATGTGACGCTTCCCAGAGGGAACTGCATGCTGGGTTGTCCCCTGCTGGTCTCTGGCTCAGTTCCTCACACACAGACATTGAGGCGTGAGATTCCTAGGGGTGGGGTGGACGGAAGCAGGGAGCAGGGACTCTCCCTAGGTTTCCTGGAGCCAAATCCCCATTGGAGACTTACTGTGTCTGTGACTCCAGCCACCTTACCCACCGTCCCTCTGGGGTTCTCACCGTCCAGTGGGATAGTGACTGCAGACCTCCTAGAGTGACACCAGGTGATGTGTGTCGAACCTCGGACTCTGGTGTGGACGACGGCAGGAGGTCCCAGACTGGTCCTACACGTGCTGTTAATCGAAGTGGCGTGAGCACCTACATGTGCACACAGCGAACGGGGCCGGTCGGGCTCCAGGCTGGACTCCGTAGGAGAGGGGGCTCGGGGACGTGTGAGCACACTGCCTCGGCCTGGCCTGGACACAGCGCAGGCCGGGCCCGGGCTCCGCAGGCACAGCTAGGGGACGTGGCGGGGTGCACATGGGGCAGGAGGAGACACGTGAGGAGGACGTCTGAGTCCCCACCGACTGGCTGTGGGGAGACCGGAGTGTTCTCGGGCCCACAGCCCAGCCCGGCTCCTGTTCTCTCTCTGCTGTCTATATTTACCCTGCTCCAGCAGTTTCTCTGCGCTATCAGGGTCGCTCACTCCACCACTCCTTACCCTCGTCCCCACTCATCAGGAACCTGGTTGATTCCTGGCCTGGTGAGGGCAGGCCAGCGGGAGGGGCACACGGAGCCTTGAATCTGCACTGCACTGTGGCAGCCACAGATCTGCTGTGCTTTCAAGATGCCCGAAGCCTCAGTGTCACCACACAGCTGTCCCGGGGCAGCAGGGACATCCATGAAACCCTCCAGAGGCTTTGGTAATGACCAGTCACGTTTATTTGGTTGCAAACTGCAGATTTGGGCTTTCTCAGTTATTTGCTTTTTATTAAGTCAGGAAGATAAGGAAAGCCCTGCCTTCTCCAGTGGATTGTTACTACAATTGAATGACTTAGCACAGACGTGCTCGACGCGGTCCAATGTCCACAGTTACCATTCAGAAAAGTGGTCCGATTATTACCATTGTCTCTCCAGACTGGAGGAAGAGCAGAGAGAGAGGGAGACACAGAATGTGAAGCAGCTCCAGGCTCTGAGCTGTCAGCAAAGAGCCGGACGCGGGGCTCAAACTCATGGACCATGAGATCATGACCTGAACGGAAGTTGGACCCTTAACCGACTGAGCTGCCCAGGCGCCCTGAACCGCATTGAATCCTTCCTGCTACGATTGCATCGGGCGGCTTGTCTGAGGTCCGTGCCCTGGTGCGGACTCCAGGTGCAAAGGCTTGTTTCACGGCCTGCCTCTGCCAGCACTTGGGAGCCCGGTGTCCTCACAGAGCCCACAGCACTGAGTGGACTGAGTGAGCAGCACCTCCCAGTGAGGCCCCTCGGGCCCCACTGGTGTGTCTCACACCCTTCCTTCCTGAGATCCATGCATTCTGTCTGCTGCTTTGTGAAATGCTCTACCTCTTTCTTTCTCTGCTCCCCAATGAAGGACTTAGAAAGCTATGCTGTGCCTCCTTTCCTCCTAATTCTGTCATAGTTGGCTCTTAATGTTGGAGTTTTGTGATGCCAACCCATTCGTTGGTGAATATAAACCATTTGCATTGACACTCTGGAATCCAGGCCGTAAGCAGAGCTAAAAATGTGGGGGTGCACCACTGCTTCCCCCAATGAGCTGTGGCTTTAACACTTAAATACAGACATAAACCCAGTTCTCATTTATACCCAGGCATCCGGTCTAGCACACGTTCAGGACGAAAAGAACTCAACATTACAGTGACCGACTGACGGCCCTTGCTCACAGCACCCACCCGTGAAGTCACAGGCACCTACGGGAGGCAGCCTTTAATTTCAATCCAAGGGTAATGCTTTATCAGTTAAAACAAAATGTCAAAGAAAATGCCACTGAGGCCGTGTGTCTGTGATCCCCAGTAAGCTGGGTTATCTTGAGGAAAAATGATGGCTGCAAAGCCTTCCATCCAGCTTTAAAGGTCATGGAAGAATCCTGGTCCATCGGGACATTTTTAGTAAAATCAATTACGTCCCTAGAAATGTTTACGATGTACAACAAGATCAATTTTATAGGAAACTGCGAAGTATTCTTTCAACTACGTGTCTAAATTGTTGCGTTCATACTGAATGCATTTTGAAAAAGTCTCATTTTACCTTGTTTTAAGCAAATAAAAGGGAGAAGTCAGTGTGGCATTGGCCAAAGAATGGACACATGGGCTGGTGGCGCACAGTAGGAAATCCAGAAATGGACACAGTGGACCAGTCTTGGCAAAGGGGCAGAAGGCAACCCAAAGGAGCAAAGACGGGCTCTCCGCAAGCAGGGCAGCAGCGCGTGGACGTCCGCGCGCCAAGGCGCCCATGGGGCAGGCCCTGCACCTGCCACAAAACTGACTCCGCAATCCACCAACGACCCATGTGTAAGTGTAAACCCCCAGAACGAAGCAGAGAAGAAACTGTAGACCCCTTGACTGCCCGGAAAACTACTTACGTACAACACCAGAGGCATGTGCCATGAAAGAACCCATAAGTTGTTCTCCATGAAAACAAAACTCTGCAAAAGACACCATCAGGAGAATGAGAAGACAAAACGTAGCCTGGGAGGAAATACATAGGCAGGACATCGCTGATAAAGGACCGTTGGCCACATAGACAAAGAACTCTTAACACGCAACAATGAAGTAAAGAACTCTCTTTTTTGAAGAAAAAAAAAGGGGGGCAAATGCTCTAAACATAAACCTCACCAAAGAAGGTAGACAAATGGCAAGTAAGTATATGAAAAGATGCTCCACATCATATGTCATCAGGGAAACGCAAATCAAAACAACCAGGAGGTGGGCGCCTGGGTGGCTCAGTCAGGGAAGCGTCCGACTTCGGCTCAGGTCAGGATCTCACAGCTTGTGGGTTCGAGCCCCGCATCAGGCTCTGTGCTGTCACAACAGCTCAGAGCTTAGAGCTGCTTCAGATTCTGTGTCTCCCTCTCTCTCGGCCCCTCCCCAGCTCATGCTCTGTCTCTGTCTCTCTCAAAAAGTAAATAAACATTTAAAAAAATTAAAAAACCCTCAGTGTTAGAAAGGCGGAACTCCGGAACCCTGGCAACACCGAATGTGGGTGACGCTGCGGAACAGCAGGAACGCCCGCTCACTGCGGGCGCGGGTGCTAGGTGTGCAGCTTGGCCGTCTCTTAGAAAACCAGACTCCTACCATACGATCCAGCAACCACGCTTCTTAGCATGTATCCAAAGGAGTTGGAACTTATGTCCACACAGCACCTGCACTTGAATGCTTATAGCAGCTTTGTTCATAAGAGCCAGCACTGGCGGGAACCAAGGTGCCCCACAGGAGGTGGGTGGATAAATGAACTCTGGTCCATCCAGAAAAGGGAGTATTGTTTAGCACTAAAGACACAGAGGGCCATCAAACCATGAAAGGACTTAGAGGACCCCTAAACACATATCGCTAAGCGAACAAAACCAGTATCTGAAAAGGCTACGTAGTGGAAAATGTCAACGCTGTGACCTTCCAGAAGAGGCAAACTGTAGAGACGGGAAAAGATCAGTGGCTGCCCGTGGCTGAGGGGCGGTGGGACGGGGCTGGGTGACAGGTAGAGCACAGAGATTTTTAGAACAGGGAAAATGTCTGTGTGGCACTATAATGGTTGAAACTCGCATTTATCCATCTTTCCAAACCCACAGATTGTACGATGCCAAAAGTGAACCCAAATGTAAGCTATGAACTTTGGGGGCCCATGATGGATCGAAATAGGTTCACTGGTTGTAACAAATGAACGTCTCCATTTGATGGTGAGGAATGTAGATAATGGGGGGAAGGGTTTATGGGAATCTCTGTACTCTTGGCTCAATTTAATTATAAACCTGAAGTTGTTCTCAAAAACAGCCTCTTAAAAAAAAGGATGTGACAATAAAAATCACATTTACATCATATACATAGTTGCCTTGTCATTGATCACGTCTTTCTCATTCACTCTACAAATTTTAAATGACTTTGCCTTTAAAACCTCGCATACCCTTGACATTTTAAGCATAGCACCCAGAGAACTTAGAAAAACAAACCAAAACAAAACAAAACATGAATGCCTGTTTTTCATCCAAGACCAGTTAACTCAGAATCCCTGAGAGTCAGACCTAGACATTAGCACTTTTTACAGCTCCCTACGTGATTTCCCTGTGTACCCAGACTATGAAACCTCTGGCATAATGAAAAGGACATAGGATTCAGGACGGGAGAGAAGTGATTTCAATCCTAGCCTGCAAACTAGTAGCTCTTACTTCATTGGTAAGGCCGTGTGTGCCCTTCCTTTTCAGAGCCGTCAGAAGATTATAGATAAGCTATCTGAAACACGGGGCACGTAGTAGTCACTCTACGTTGCTAGGCTCTCTTAAAAACAACCTCTAAGCTACGTGCAAAGTAAGCAGGGTCTTAAACGCCTAGAAAATTGTTCTCATCATCAGTAACCCCAAACACAGTGTTACTGTCATCTATGGGGTTAAACTCATTTTGAAGAAATAAATTTATTTAGGACTGATGTACCTTCTTATTCTAGCTTCCTGTACTATTTCTTAATTGCAAAAAATACTTTGTTAAATAAAAATAGAAATATTACTATTGTCTCAGTGGTATCTCATTGACTGTCAGGGAAAGTAATAATTATTCAAAGAGTAAAAACAAATAGATGAAAATGATTACAAGGAAAATAAGTATGGAGGAAAGTCAACTATATTCTGCAAACAGGAATGCGTTTGTAGCTAAGAACTTTAAATAATTTTAACATGAGCAAAAATACTATTTACAAAAGGAGTCCAATAGACTCATTTTATCATTGCAGATCATGTGGAAACATTTTCCAAATATCTTCAGAGCAAAAATATTGGTATATGTAGAACTATTATGTAGTTTTCAATTTTCAGAAATTAGGTAGTTAGATTATTTCCAATCTGAGGCTAATTTTAGTACAGCTGCAATGAAAGTTTTAGCGTAAATTGTGTGTGTGTGTGTGTGTATGTGTGTGTGAACTTTCTCTTTGGCTCTGTGTATGGACTTAATCACTATTTTTTCTAAGACTAGAGTTCTAGGGGCGCCCGGGGGGCTCAGTCGGTTGAGCGTCCGACTTTGGCTCAGGTCATGATCTCATGGTTCATAAGTTCGAGCCCCGTGTCAGGCTCTGTGCTGATCTCTCTCTGTTCCTCTCTCTCTGCCCCTCCCCTGCTCACGCTCTGTCTCTGAAAAATAAATAAATGTTAAAAAACTAAAAGAAACATAAGACTACAGTTCTAGAATGGGCCCAAACTTCTGACCCTTTTATGAGTACTGTATAGGCCATAAATAGCTTTCCAGAAAACTCACTGCACTTCTCACATCAGGGAGTCATTTATTGGGCACCAACGTGTGAGGTAGAGTCAGTGACCCGAGAATGAGCCGCCCGGCCTTACTGTGAGGGAGTCGCAAAGAGTCGGGAGGTGATCAGAGGCTCACGCCAGCCTCTGCCGTCACGTTTGTGTGGAGACCCGCTGAGGGGCAGCTGCCTCTGCCCCCCATCGAGTCCCCCCACCCACATCGGACGAGGCCGCACGGTCAAGGTTTGCCGGAAACATCGGAGGCTCCAGATCCTGCTGCAATCGGCCTGGCTCTCCGGCCAACTTCTCAGAACCGGACCTGACTGTGTGGTTGGCGTAGTTCACACTGCAACCTCCCCAGGACGCAGGGACCCCGCCCGCACCTGCTGGCAGGGCTCTCTGCACCCTTTGGGGTCTGGAGTCCTCACACCCGTGACTCCTGCCCCTGATCAACCCGCCGGACGCACCCGGGCGCTTGAGCACTCACGTGTGCACGCAGGGGGCCTCCCGGTGTTGTTCCACAGCCCGTCTTCCCGGCACACGGCCACCGCGTGCTGGCCCGCCGCCAGCGTGAAGCCCTCGTCACACTCGTAGGTCACCTTGCTGTCCAACGTGAACTCGCTGCCCGTAAACGAGCCGTTTCCCGGGGCCTCGGGGATTCCGCAGGACACGGCTGGAAAGAAAAGGCACAGATGCGGAGTTACTCTTACAGGACCTTCTGAGACGTTCCTGGCTCTGCTTTTTATCTCCAGCACATAGACAACTGGTAAAATATTGTATTTATTTTTTTATGTTTATCTGTTTTTGAGAGACAGAGACAGAGCATGAGTGGGGGAGGAACAGAGAGAGAGGAAGACACAGAATCTGAAGCAGCTGCAGGCTCTGAGCTGTCAGCACAGAGCCCGACGCAGGGCTTGAACTCGTGAATCACGAGAACATGACCTGAGTCGAAGTCAGATGCTCAACTGACTGAGCCACCCAGGCACCTCTAGATATTTATACTTCTAAAGCATGGGATAGGTATACACATTTTCAAAGCTTTAAGGATCTTAAGAGTTAATGAGAAGCCACAGAAAATTGCTCAGAAAAAATAGGCGTGATTAAGATCGCAAAAGTAAGTCTGAATGCTGTCATACGGTTTAAACCACTGATGTCTTTTCATTTTGACATCATTTAATACTGGAAAGAAGGGATAAAACGGTATCGCTCCCATCACAAAGTTTACCGATGTGCTGGTGCCGGGATTTCGCAGGGATCAGAACGGAGGTGAACCGTCTGCCCTCCCTCGTCCCCCGTGACCCGTTCTCCTTAAAGCGCCACCAAGTTGTGGTAAAAGGCACATCACTTAGCCGATGTCATCAATGCATCCACAATCACAGTATCTGTTACCTTATAAATTGTCCGTCAGAGAACAGGGCCTGAGGAACTGAAATATTGAGGAGAAGCGGACATTACCTTGAGCTGAACAGCTCAGTCCTCAGGCATGAGGCAGGCCTGTTTTCAGTGTAAGACCAGGCCAGAAAGCAGTATGGAGGAAGTAGGCATTTTCTAAGATGTTTCTTTATATTTGAGAGAGAGAGAGACAGAGAGAGAGTGGAGGCAGGGGAGGGGCAGAGAGAGGGAGACACAGAATCCAAAACAGGCTCCAGGCTCCAAGCTGTCACTTCACAGAGCCTGTCATGGGGCTCAAACCCACCAACTACTGAGATCATGACCTGAACCAAAGTTGGACGCTTAACCTACTGAGCAACCCAGGCACCTCATCAGGTTTTTTAAAAAATGTTTACTTATTTTTGAGAAAGAAAGAGACAGAGCATGAGATGGCGAGGGGCAGAAAGAGAGGGAGACACAGAATCCGGAGCAGACTCCAGGCTCTGAGTTGTCAGCACAGAGCCTGACATGAGGCTCGAACTCACCAATGTGAGATCGTGACCTGAGCCGAAGTTGGAGGCTTTACCGACTGAGCCACTCATATACACATATGAAAAAACATATATATGAAAAATACATATAAAAATACATGAAAATATATATGAAGCATACTATAATAAAAATTTGTAGTAACCAGGGGACAAAAGAAAAGTAGACATATAGACATCATTTTGGACAAAGCATTTCAAGTACCTCTGGCTTTGCAAAGCCATTGCTTTCTTGACGCACATGTCAAGCACTTATAAAACACTCCTCTTAATTTTTCAATGGCAGTGAATGTCCCTTGTGATTGGGTCTCTCAGGATCAACAGTCTCTTGTTTCCTCACCAATGCCTCTCAGAATTCACTCAAAGAGTCATTTGCTCCGTCTCCCAAACCTTGATGTCCCTCCCGCTGGCTGAAGCGTACCACGTCCAGGTCCCTTCCGGCTCTCATTTGGGGTGAGAACCCGGTGAAATGACATTTCTCTGGCAGGTGAAACGAGAAAGATGACCTTCTACAAATATCCCAACAACTCTACCTTGAAGGGACTCCTATCCTGGAAGCCGAAACAGAAAAGGTTTCTAACTTCTGTTAAGTCTGGAAGCTTATTTCACACGTGAGCCCTGACTCCAGGCACATCCCAAGACCCACTTTCTGTCATCTGATCAGTCACTGGGAATCTTCTTTGGCCTTGAGCGATGGGTTTAGCCTCTGTAGGGTGTCAACAACATGCTGTTTGGCAGGGCTTAAAAATAAAGGTTGGCAGTCAGTCAGCCATGGAATTCCAACACTTCTGATTCGAGAGAGGTTGGTGGTATGATCCTTACAGACCCCCTGTTAAGAATGACTCCTGCTAATGTCTAGTGTCAGTTCTTCTATTCGCTCCTTTCAGGAAGTTTGCATGATTACTATGTGTCAGATATTGTTCAGATCACTTCTTAAGTGTTAATGAGTAAAATGTATGCGACTTTCAAAATATTCAGCATGTTCTTACTTATATTATAGCTGAAGGGAATACCTCTTCTTAGTATGTTCTTAATTGTACTAATGTAGCATCATATTTCCGAGGCAACCTAGGCGAATCACCACATACGCAGCCTATAAATTTATCTTCTGTTGAAGAGCACAGAGTTTAAAGTCAGACTCCTTGATTAGTTCTTGTGTCTGACATTTGTCAGCTTTATGATTTTAGTTCAGTGACAATGAATGTCTGCAGGTTAATAATGGCCACCCCAGAGGTAAATGTAAGGAGTCAATGCGATAGTGTATACAGAATAAAGAGCATATGTTGATACAATGCAAGTAAGTATTCGTAAATAAGAAAATATTATGGGGCTCCTGGGTGGCTCAACTAGTTGAGGGTCCTTGATCTCGGCTCAGATCATGATCTCACAGTTCTGGGATCGAGCCCCATGTCAGTCTCTGCACTGTGAGTGGGGAGCCTGCTTGTGACTCTCTCCCCCTCTCTCTGCCTCTCTTCCACTCTCTCTGTCTCTCAAATAAATTTAAAAAATTGAGTTGCAAGGATTAACTCCTTGCATCTATTACTCCTTGTAATCTATTTATTAAAGAGACTAAGGAGGAAATCAGTTCTAAATTAGCCTATTTCTACTACATATCTCATGAAATGCTTAACATTTTGGTTTTAAGTATATAAATGGAAGCACTCCAATGCCCAGAGTCATACTCTTCTTTTGTAATACAAACCCTTCATGGGATTTTCTTTATTTACGTATTTAAGACCAACCAGTAGTCATTCTTGTCTTTGCAGGTTTAACACCTCTCTGATTTTCTTTCCCATTTCCCGTGACTGCCCCCTATAACTGACAATGGCCCCTTTCAATTCTTTCCATTGAATTTCAACTCCGCACAATTTGCTTTGCTTCTTTTTCCTTCTCTATTTTTCACCCCTCACAAAGCTCTTGGGCTTTGACTCTGACGTTAGGCTTGTGACTCTCCTATCTTGACATCCACTCAGTCCTCCTGGTGTTATCACCTCAAGTTGAACAATGCCCACATCTCAAACTAAATGTGTGTAAATCCTGAGGTTGTCACTGGACTTTCACTGTAGCTACCCTCACAAATTTTCTCCCAGGAAATCAGGTTAGATTATTTCATTCACTTCTTGCTTACATGGCCCTGATCTGGTTGGTGGCCAAGTGTTGCCTGGTTATTTTAACATTTGTTTCACACTCGATAGGTACCCTAGCTCACACACCCAGTGTCTCAAAATACAATGTCTGCCTCTTCATTTCCTGAATGCTACTCACAAGGCTAAGGCGACCCAGAGAGAGATCAGTCACCCATACAGTGAAGGCTGGAGCAAACACAGCGTCCAGCAGCGGGGATCCCTGTGGACTGGTGAAGGTAAGAGGTGTATTTAAGTAATAAGTTTGGAAACAGGACATTCAGGCCATCTGACAGGTGCCATGTTTCTAACCAAAAAACCTAGCTGAACATCAGGAGCATAAACAAAAGTGAACTGCATATAAGCTTAGGGACTGGAAGAAGGGAGAGCCCATGAAATGCTCTGTGAAGAATACGATGTGCTTGGAGGTACAAAGAGGGGGTGCTTGGCAAGGGAGCAATGCCGACCCTTCACACATCCTGCCTAGGGCATCCTGAAGAACGATGCAGCCACACAGCCAATGCCTCAAATGACAACGGATTCCTGAAGGGCCATAAGTATATAATGTAAGCATGTAAGAACTTTCTAATTAAAATTTATGTATGTGTGTGTAACTTTACATACATACACATATAAATATTAATTAAGAATTATAATAGAAGAATATTCCACTTGCCATCGATAATTTGGTTCTACTCCATAATATCAGTGCTTGCATTTGTTTGGTGTTACTAATCTTGTGGCCAAATAACAGTGAATTTGTTATAGGCTACTAAGAAAAGTAGCAGAGACAGACAATATAGAAATCATGTCACTTATTATGCACCACAAAACTGTCCGATAAAGATTTTTAAGACTTTTAATGATATTTTTCCTGACTACAGAATTTTGGGTGTCTTTCTGTGAGCCCTTGAAAAATGCTGTTCTGCTTTCCTTGAACCCACCAGGGTTTCTGATGAAAAATTTACCATCGCTTGAATCCGTATTTCCTTGTGCATGATCCATTGTTTTTGCTTGGCTACTTTCAAGATTTGTTTTCTTTGCCTTCACTCTCAGAAGTTCAACTATGATGTGCCTTGGTGTGTATTTCTTTGGGTTTCTGGTAATTGGGGTTCATTTAGCATTTTGACTGTTAGGTTTACATATTTTGCCAAACGAGGGAGGCTTTTTGCCATATCTCCTCAAGCACTTTCAGTCTCTCCATCCTTCTGCTCACCTTCTGGGACTCTGGGAACACAAGGAGCAGGTTGTCTGCTATGGGCCCAGGGTCTGTGAGGCTTGGTTTATTTCTTTTTAAGCATCCTTTCTCTGTGTCTTTCAAAGTGGGTACTTGGTGTCAATCTTAAGTTCAGAGGAAAGAGGTACTTTCCCGTCTTCTCCATTCAGCTGTTGAGTCCATCCACTGAGTTCTGTTTCTTTGTTTGTTTCAGTTATCATATTTTTTTAGTTCTAATCATTCCATTTGGTTATTCCTTGCATCTTCTATTTCTGTGCTGGGTCTTCCTATTTGTTTCATTGTTTATGCAGACTCGTGTGCATAATACAATAACATGCTCATCTGCATCTCAACCCTTGGTCATGGCTGCCTTAGAATCCTGGAGTGTTCCAGCAGCTGTGCCATCTAGACACTGGCTTCTCTTGATGGTCTCATCTCATTTAGTTGATATCTTCCCACTTCTTGGTGTGACAGGTGATACTGTATTAACACCTGGACATTTTGGTGTCAAGCCTGGACACATTGACCTGGGAACTACCCTCCTCACATCTGAAGCCCCAGGGCCCTTTCCCATTCCTTAGCTCAGGCTGGCATGGATACCGTGTTACCTTTCTGTCTTTGAACCCTCATGTATTCGGGGTCCTTGTATGTCTGAAATGAGATTTGATTTTTCCCCTGTTCATCTGTCTCATGTCAATTCAGTTTTTAGACCAGCTAGAGGAATCCTGAAGAGTAGCGGAAATTTTCTCCCTCCCACCCCAACCCAGTGAATGGGCTGGGACACGCTCAGAGGCTAGAATCAGCAGGTCTCGATGTGTGCAGGCGGGGATTCAGGTAGGGGCAAGAAAGAGAAGTCTATTAAGCAACCAGGTGACTAGAGACTCATTTTCTGGGACAGGACAGAGCTCTCCCTTGGCATTGAGGCCCAGAGGTGCAAAAGATGTTCAGAGGGCAGTTGGTTCATGCATCTGGATTGCAAAAGAAAGAATGGGGGACGAGCATAGAGAAAGAGGTATTCCTGGTAACTACTGGTGGTCTCCATCCAGACTCCCTGAATCACTCTAGACTCGACCCTACCCACAGATCGCATGGCTGGACTATAAACTGAGCACGGTATCCTGTAATCTATGAGCAACTTTGAAGGAATGGCAAAATAGCAAATTCTTTTTTTTTTATTTTTTCAAATAAGTTTTTTTTTTCCCCATAATATTTTATTGTCAAATTGTTTTCCATACAACACCCAGTCAAAATAGCAAATTCTTATCTTTCACTCAGTCTTTCTGGGGAGATGACTTGTCCCTGTTTATTTACTGATACATAATTTATTAAACTATGTACCATGGAACTAATTTGTTGGAAGAATAAAACATATCAGCACATTACAGATGCAGCCCTTCTAAAAGAAGACATGGAATAGCTTTCCTCAGATGCCTGGGGAATTAATTTCTCCCACAAAGATATCTTCATAAATTTATATGTTAGGTTGTACTTTAAAGTTTTATAAGTTTTACTAAAAGTAAATATATTTTAAATTACATATGTATTCTTTTCCTACAAATTACTTAATTTGAATTAGAAAATAAATTATATAACTTGGGAATGACACAAAGCATTAGTCGCATTTTAGAGATAATGGTTCTAAGCTCAAAGTTAAGCAACCATAAGTAACATTGGTAGTTAGTGAGGAAATGACACCAAATAGGTAAAAAAATGCATTGTCTTTCTTGAAAAAGAGCCAAGGAGCCCTTAATTATCCCATAACTAGGTAGCATTCTAATATAACCTGTAATTGGAATTTTCAAAAGGACTTCTTTTGTTACATTAGAAAAAATAGGTTTCAGGCTTCCTGATATGTCAATCACTGTCCTTCCCAGTATGATATAAATGGAAATAAATACAAAGAAGAATTGAGAAGGATGAGGTGATATGTAATGATTTTATGACTCAATCAGCGGTGATTGTTTCTAAAGCAAGAGTTTCCTGTTAATAATTTAGTTCTATTTCAAATAGTGGAGAATATTCTTGAGAACCATGGGCACAAAATTCCTATTTTTCCTTCATTTTTTGCAGAACCTGAGTTAAACATTTGATATTAGAAGAGAGTGAGTTGATCACTTAAGGTCATTTTCTGCCTGAATGTCCTAAGTACTGAGCACAACTGGCCAGAGTCTGACTTTTCTTTTGCAAGAATAAGATCCCTTAAGAAACAAAACCTAACGTGACATCTAAACCCAGAGTATGTTGTAGTAGAAATGCTCCCTGCAGAGATGCAAGATTGGAGTGATGGGGTCAACACTTACATTAGTGCTTTCAGTGGCTATGACTTTGTGCTCTGAGATCCGTTGCAGTTGGCAAATACTTTAATGGTTATTCTGTCTTGGCTTAAGAATCCTCATCTGTAGGGGTACCTCGGGGACGCAGTCAGTTGAGCACCTCATTTCGGCTCAGGTCATGATCTCACAGTTCATGGGTTCGAGCCCCGTGTCAGGCTCTGTGCAGACAGCTCAGAGCCTGGAGCCTGCTTCGGATTCTGTGTCTCCCTCTCTTTCTCTGCTCCTCCCTGCTCATGCTCTGTCTCACTCTGTCTCTCAAGAATAAATAAACATTAAAAAAATTGAGAATCCTCACCTGCAAATGAAGTTTCTCTAGGTCATCTGTATGGTCTCATCTCTAAAAGTTTGTAATTCTTCCCCAAAGCTTCCTCATCACATTCAAGAGAAATGTCCTTGCCTCTTCAGCCACTTCCCCCTGCTACACTGTTGCATGGTGTCTCTTCCCAAATTAGCACTACATAATATGGAAGACGAAAGTAAAGGCAGACCTCTAACTCCCTCTTGCAGGCACATTTAGGAATTCGGCTGGGAGCACGCGAGCCTCGGTGGAGCAGCAAGCATGTCCTCTGACTCTTGACACTTCACCACGTTATTTTTAAGAAGTCAACATGCAATTATTTTGTTTAACACAGACTTTAAAACACAGTTAAAATGCCTGCATCGCTGTTAATAGTTTCTGTAACCTTGTACTGGGGTCCAGTTCTCCACTTAAGAGGGTCAAGCATCTCATTAGGTTTCCCATGAGTAAAATTGAGTTTGTTGTTTGGCCAGAATCTGCAAACTCTGGACATTCCAATAATCACTCGAGCAGACGCACGATGACTTTTGCATGACAGGCTTGATGAGGACCCCCCAGCAGAAAGTGGCACTGAGTACCTTACAGCTTGAGAGTGTGGCTTTGTAGCAAACACTTGACTACCCCGGCGATTTCGTCAGGACCTCCCGCCTGACTCACACCAGCGAGAGACGGTGTGGGATTTAATCAGTGAGCCTTGTGTACTTTTGCTGATGGATGAGAAGGCACCACATCCTCAGCCATATGAATCTGCAGGCACAAATGTCACAAGCTGGCATACGAGCATATCGAATTGGATTGACGGACATTTATGTACTCTTCTCTCTCTCCGTCACTTGTTCCCTACAGCCAGTGATTTTAGGCAGTGATATAGGTGACCTATAAAATGAGTAAATCAATTACCATTTAAAACAATATGTAACAAGGGGTAAAATATGGTTCAAGAGTGTCTGCATCAAAAAGTATAGGTCAGCATTGCCAATATCGCCTAGGTGAGGAGCCAGTGTGTTGGAAACTGTAACACAATGTGATGATGAGGCGAGGACACACTCCTCTACCATTAATTTCTATTTCAGACAGTAAGGCCAGGAAAACTGTCCAGGGCAAGCTGAACAGTGCTAGGCTTGAGGCCCCGTTTTCGGAACACAAAGAAAATCCAGGTGTCCTGTGTCACTGGCGCTGTGCCTCTGTTTCGTGCCCAACATCCAAAGGTGAGCTCCGGTGTGGGAAATGTATCACAAGTACACATATGCATGAGAAGTAAAGCCTTGTGTGATGATTTCATATTGATTTCTCTTTAAAAATCTACAGGAAACAGGATGGAATGTTTGAAAGAACAAGGATTCAGAGATAGGCACGTCTGACCTGGTTATTTGTTTGTTTAGGACTTAGAAAATTTGGGGCACCTGGGTGGCTCAGTTGGTTGAGCATCCAAGTTCGGCTCAGGTCATGATCTCAGGGTTCATGATTTGAGCCTTGTGTCAGGCTCAGTGGTAACAGCTCAGAACAAGGAGCCTGGTTTGGGTTCTGTGTCTCCCTCTCTCTCTGCCCCTCCCCTGTTCTCTCTCTTTTTCTCTCAAAAATAAACACTACAAAATTTTGGAAAATTTATAAAATTTATATGAGCTTTTGATTCCTTATCTGTAAAATAAGAATCATTCCATGTCCTCATCAGGGTGACCCTGGCAGAAGACATAATCTAATGCATGTAGCAAAGCATTGGGCGCGCGTTAGACTCTATACAAATGGTAAAGTTTATTATTTCATGATAGAAAGCATCTTTCTTCAGATTTAACATAAAGGAAAGCCTTCTTGAACTCTTTTGAGCTAACCAAAAATGAAATCGGCATGGAAGAATAGGTTTCCTGTCCTCATGGGTACGGAGGAAAGGTGAGGGTCAATCCCTCAGACCCTCTGTGCCCCCGTCAATAGAGATCAGGCAGTGCTTGGCTCAAAGCGGTGATGTGAAGGTTAGCCCTGGCCGTGTTAGGAGCTGTCAGTGTCTCCTCGGGGCCCAAAGCAGGGCTGCAGGCTCTTGAGAACTAGCAGAGCCCCAGCAGCCCTCAGAGTCCCAGGCCCAGGACGCACTCGGTCACCTGCACAGTGAGGTGGCAGAGACAGACCGTATCACTGAGAATCTCCCGCTTCAGACGACATCCTCTCCTGTATTCGTACAGTATCTGGCATTAGTACAGCCTGCCCTGGAGTCTGTGTCTCCCCTTCTCTCTGCCCACCCCCTGCTCATACTCCGTCTCTCTCTGTTTCTAAATATTAAATAAAAATCAAAAAATTAAAAAAAAATGATTTTGAACATATAAAGGTCCCATTGAATGTGAGCATTGATAGTAATATTTCTGAATCTATTATTATTATTATCATTATTAATTTTTCCTTCTCTTTCCTGATTTCCCAAGTACTTCTTAAAATAACCAGATGGTAGGCAGTACCTGATGCTTAGCCAGCATCCAACATATCATTGATATCATGCTGAAGGCTGAGGCAGAAAATAATGGTAAGAAAAACCACAAAGAAAGGAATGGTATGAGAGGAGTTAAAATACCTGAATGGCCACTAGACCACGGGACCCAATATGTGATACTGTCTTCATTCACTCCCCGTGGACAGGGGGGACGCTGACACTCACAAGAGAGCACACACTAGCATCAAAAACATCCTTCCAGTGGGTGTGAGGGACAAAGAGAAGCACTGCTGAAAACAAGGGCAGGCTGGGGGAGGTCGTCGGCTGTGTTCGTGGACCTTACAAGCAAACAGATGGCCAATGGGGGGGGGGAGCAGCTCTGACCTGGAAAACGCAGGATAGGAGGACTCAGCTGAGAGGTATCGTCAGCTATTCTAAACCTCCGGAGAATATGGAGGACCTCATAGCAGAAGGAAGAAAGAAAAAAGAAACCCGTTAGTTTGAAGCAAGCAAAAAAGCTGTGGAAGGAAGGTGGCCCGGCAGGTCGGGATACAGACGGCTAATCACAGGGAGAGGCTCTGACTTGGCAAGGAGAGTGACTTGGGGACAAAGCCGTGCCTTCAGCAGGGTTGTAGAAAAGTAACTGACTTGCGCTCATCTGCTTCTAGGAAGTTGTAGGAAGGCACAAGTTCGAGTGTTCAAAACAAAACAAAAACCCAAAACAAAGCAACACAAAAATGGGGGGTCATCCCTTCGGAATATAAAGCAAAGTTTCCTTCAGTAAAAAGCAAGGACGCAGGGAGAGAGTGCTGGAGGGGAGTCCGGCCCCATTCGGGGGCATTTACACCACATCTGAGCCAGTGGCTCACTGCCACTGCACTCGCCCAGGCTCTGGCGTCTGTGGGGGACCCTGACCTCAATGCGCATTCGGTCTGGCAGCAGAGGAATGCCCCGAAGGACTGAATGCACCGTACCCAGGGCTGCTGTTTATGGGAGTCGGTATTTTGGGGGCCGTCTTTACTGAACGTGGTCAGCGGGAGGAGGTGATGAGATCACACTCTAACACTAATCAACGCAGACGCACGTGCTGTGCTGATCACAGAAATTCACTGTACCTGTTTCAGCCTGAGACGCAGCACCTGCCAAACAGGACCAGTAAGATGTCTTCCACGGCTGCCCGGCCATCGGGTAGGGCTGGCGAGGGAACGTCTAGTGTGACCGCACATGAGCCAGTCAGCACTGGGGGGTCACCCTCTTTCTTTCACAAGAGAAGAAATGGGGTAGCAGAGAGAGGCCACGTTGCCTAGTGAAAGACACGGGTGACTAAAGGTGTCTCCAGCAAAACAGATGCTGTGGGTTTACATTTGGGCTATGTTTTATTTAAAAACTGCTGACCTAAAACGTTGGCTATGAGTTACTTTTAAAAAATCAAAACCACAGAAAATGAAGAAGAAATGGACACAGCACAAAAGTAGGGAAGGCTTTTAGAAGTGTCGGTGCCCAGAGCAAGTTGTCGCCCTTACTTTCCCACGGTCGGAAATTCAAAACCCACCCACGTTTCTGCAGGAAAAGTTCCAGTGGTTCTTTCTGACAACGTAAGTACAGAGGCGCCTGGGGGGCTTAGTCGGTTAAGCGCCTGACTACTGATTTCAGCTCAGGTCATGCTCTCACCAGTTGTGAGTTCAAGCCCCACATCGGGCTCTGCGCTAACAGTGCAGAACCTTCTTGGAATTCTCTCCTCCCCCCACCCCCACTGCACCTCCCCTGCTCACATTCTCTCTAGCTCAAAAATATATAAATAAACTTAACAAAAAGAAAAAAGAAAACATAAGTACAATTTCTTAGAAAAACCCAACATGAATTTAAGCATTAAAACTCTCAATACAGTGGGAACTAAAGACAAATTAGGGACTTCATCTCAGAATCAAGGACCAGAAAACTTTTCTTCTTCTTTTGTTTTCTTATATCCCCAGGATTTAGGCATGTAGAAGGGCAAAAGTGAGAGAACAAAACCTTAAAAATACAACTCTGTTGTAGCCGTGCTAGAAAACATTACTGTTTATGTCTGCCCATGCTTTTTTCTCCCAAAGGCTTACACTAATCTTTTATTTAATGGGAAAGTAAATAAATCGAAGTGGTGAGGGCCAGAAGACTTTTCCTAGCACATCTAAAGAGGTAACAGACCTGGAGTTCCCAGTTCCTAAACCAGCCATATGATATGTCTAATATTTCATGGAAAAAAAGAAAAAGAAAATACCAATACATAGATACATGGTTCTAAGTGATAAAGAGGCAGACAAAGATGATAGACAGACAGATAGATAATCAGTGTACAAAATATCCCATAAGAGTGTTCTCAAAATATGAAAGGAAAAATAGGACTTAACTAAAACTCAGCAACAATCACAAACATCAATAAACTGAGAAACCGGATTCCTTGGTAGTAGTAGGAAAGCAATAGAGATAATAACATTTGAGTCTGAGGGATCATCCTAGAAGAAAATGCATTGAAGATGATAGTTTCTATGGGTTTAGAGGGTGTCCCCGCCACCTAGCCAAATTGTTTCTCCTAACACTAAATGATCTTTGTGAACATTGGCAAATTACTGCTCAGCAATTTAAATTAAAATTTAATAATACTATGCAGACTTTCTAACCATATTCTTGAAGGCTGATTACTGAAATCGCCCATAGGCAATGCAGAGATGCACTGGATTGTAGGAAACTGCCTCTTTTTCCGAGGGCTTCTGGCTCTAGCTCTCCGGAACAATTCCTGGTGCTTAAACTTCGTTTTCATTAATGGCCCTGCTACGACAGGTAATGAAACAGAGCATCCTAACATTTAGCACCTAGCCATTAATTAAAAATTGGAATTTGAATATATTCAAATGAACCACCCCATGACAATCTAGACTTGTGGTTCATCTGAAACTCAGCCTTGGTCAAGGGAGGATGAGGGAACACATAAGAAGATAGAATGAATAAGTAACAAAGATAAAATTTAAATTCAGTTATTGCACTTTTCCATATGTAACTGTGCAAAGTCATTCTTTAAGTAGTGGGGTACAAATGAACCAGCTGTGTATAAAGTGAGTTCTCGGGGCACTCTGATCCTTGACTAATGCTGGCTCCAAGCCTTGACCAATCACAGCTCTCTCTTCTTCTTTTGTCTTAGTTTCTATAGACATTCAAATAAAAATATCCAAGAACATAGCAGCTTTAGTAAAATGATAATCATTGGTTTTTCTTAGATTGGACACAGTGGTATCTGCCAAGCGGTTCTATAGATTTCATATGGACGGAAATCTGATCCTAATTCCAGCGAAGTCCTTTGACGGATAAAGAGGAGCTATCACCACCCCGGTAACTGCACGGTAACGGAGGCCCCGGAGGGAACAGAGGACTGAGGGGCACGACTGGGAACTCACATTTAGACTTATTTCCTCCAATTCCCTCTGGCGTCACAAATGCATGGAACGAAGAGTCAGTCACTAAAACAGTCGAGATAAAAATCATTACTTTCAATTCCTGTTGTCACCCTCAGTAGGAGATTCTACCAGGGATGAGTTGAGGGTGTCAGTCATTAGCTGCTAACAAAGAGGTGCAGCCCAACAAAATCTACCCAGGTTTTCAGAGGCTGAGTAATTTACCCCATCTCCTCCAGTCTCTTGTCTCTTGCTCACCACGAGCCAACGGTAAGCTTGGTGCCTGGCACAGAAGGATCTTGGTAAAAATCATTCAAGGAATGAAAGGACTCTGCCCTTCTCTGGGAGAGGTTTGCAAGCCGTGACTAGTCAATCAGCAAACAAGGCATAAAGCCACAGTGTTTCCCTTTCCCAAACACATGTAAGAAGGAAGACAGGATTGTCTCTCCTTCTTCTGCACGTCTGTCAACAACATTCAAATTATTGCCCAATTCCTTCAGCCCCCGTGCTCCTAAATCCCATGTTTGACCTCAGTGACCCCTGATCGGAGCCTGATCCTGGGTGACAGGCCACCAGAGCTTCTTCTGGGCTCAATGACCCTTCAGGCTAAAAGAGAGGATGTAGGTCATTGAAGAAATCCTTATGTTCCCAGTCAAAAATCAAGGCCCAGAAACACTGAATGAGTTTTTTCACAAGTTCACACAAATATTTAACAGTAAATGGAGAATCAGAATTTAAATCTCAATATATCACTTTAAAGTAGTTCAAACATCCTCTTTCATATGCATAAATGCATATGCTATAGTTATACATGTAATATATGTATACAAATAGTATAGCAATATTATATTATAGATTGCATAATATATATAATACTGCTATAGTGAGGAGAATTAGTTCACATCCTTAATTTAATAATATTAATGTAATGTCAATCAATCGACATTCTTCAACTAGTATTACATCATAATATATGTTAATTCAATAAATATATAAGATATATAATAAACATGCTACTTAATTATAGTATCTTATATTAAATAAATATCTTATATTAATAAATATAGTATTTTACATTAAAAGTCAATATTTAGTTATATGTTTATATCTTTTTGCACAGTTTTTCTCCTTCATTCCATAAATTTAGGTACTGTGATTACTTCAATCATCTCACTGAATCTTCAGACTAAGGACTTGTATCAATATTGTTATCTTCAGTTTAAGTGGGGAAATTGACACCCAAAAATATCGTGATTGACCCAAGGGTCAGACCTTACCCAAAGTCAAGCCAGCCCCTACTGCCAGATGTCTCCGTCTGAGGCTTATGCTCCTTCAACCACATCGTAACAGCCTTTTCCCCATAATAAATAACATAAAATGTGACTCCATGTTCCCCAATATTTCTATCCAGGAAAAAAATCTCATGGCCTATGTCACTAATGTCTCCAGATTTTCATAATTTAAAAACTACTTCCCCACTTTTTTCATTCCATTGGTTTCAAAAAATCTGTCAGTTTGCTACCTAACATAAAGCTTACTTGCTTTTATAGAAAAACACAGACCTTTATACTGCCTTCGAGACTTTCAGAGTTCATCACAGAACATACCCGTGTGACATCACAGAAGCTACAGAAGGGCCCACATGGGGTGATTCCCACTGATGACCAACAGCGCTGATCCACACAGACATGCATGTGTGTGTGTGTGTAATCTCCTGTTTGAAGATCACTAAGATATATTTCCAGAAAATTTCTAGAAAAAAAGATCAAGCCACAGGCACAACCCTAATCTTCAGTTGGAGGTGGTACTATTTCCCAAGGCTTCAAAGGTAGAAATAAAGCAAATAAGAAGCAGTGTCCATCCCTGTCTGAGGAGCCACGCCTTCCCGGAGGGGGACCATGCACGTGCACCACCATCGGTCAACAGCACTGCGGGCACAGACGCAGATGACATCAGGCCACCCCAGTGCAGACACTCCATGAGGGCTTCATCACAAATAGGGTATTTCTTCTGTGTACAACTGGCCGTCAAGCATGCACTTCCATGCCGTCAGCGGATCACTCAAACCTCAGTGCCCCCTGCACAAGATCGGGAGTTCCAGCCTTCCTGTCATTTGATCTCCATTGTTTTCCTTCACATGACACTTGGAAGTGACTATCCCGGCAAATGAAACGCCCGCATGTAGGCTGCTGGTCTGTTACAAACTGATGTAGTAAATTATCCTCAAGATGACGCATTCTATGGCCAGTGCTCTTATAAATCATTTTTTAAAGAAAATCACCAATGATGCATGGTAACAGGGTCAAGAACATAAATGAATTTCAGAGTCAAACTCCTGGTACATCAAAGACCAATGTTTCCTCAGTCTCAGTCTCCACAACTAAGATCAATTTTTCTGGGGCGCCTGGGTAGCTCAGTAGGTTAAGCCTCCAACTTTGGCTCAGGTAGATCTCACGTTTTTGGGTTCAAGCCCCGGATTGGGCTCTATGCTGACAGCTCAGAGCCTGGAGCCTGCTTCAGATTCTGTGTCTCCCTCTTTCTCTACCCTTCTCCCGCTCATGCTCTGTCTCCAAAATAAATAAAACATTAAAAAAAAAGATCAGTTTTTCTGGAGTCTGTCCCTGCAAATCTAAGCTGTGATCATTAGAGGTGAGAGGGGTTGTTTCTAAGCTTTTCCATGGAAGAGTCCAATTTTAATAACATTCTCTATTAATTTGACCCAACTAGAAATATGGAACCAGAGAATATATCAAACTAATCCACAAAACAAACACCCTGCACTAAAATCAACAATGGAGATTTGACAGTTAATTATAACTGCTTAAAAAGAAAAAGCTAACAATGAGCTTAACATTAAAAAATCAATCACAGCATAAATTCCTATGTCAAGAGTGTATTATTTTAAAGAAAAATACATGAACATGGCCTAGAAAATGCCATGGCCAAAATGCGTTTGAAGACTACAGTTCCTGGGGCGGGCATTTAGGTACGTGTGCCCAGAATTCTTCAGGCCAAATTGAAAAACCTTGGAATAGTCTCAGATGTGTCATCTGTGGGTCTCTTTCTACCAGTGCCCTGGTTCTGATTGGGACCAGAAAGGCAGATGTGGTAGAGAGACGATGCCAAGAATCTGACCTTTTGTCTCCACTTGTCGTGAAGCCCCGAGGTTCTTCGGTTTCAATCCACATAATTACGCTGCTTGGCAGGCTCGCTGAATCGCTGCTCCTTTCTATTTCTTTCTTATATTAGAAGAAAAGGCGCAGAGGGTGGAATTGACCTGGAGGGTTGGAGGAGCCAACGTCTGAGGAGTTGTGGGATGAGAAGGGAAGAGGAGGGGATATTTTATTCCCTGGAGAGGTGGCCAGGTCTGTTGGCTTTACTCCAGCTGCCCTAAAAGAGTGCTGCACCCTTGGGGGCTTGAATGCACAATCTCTGGGCTCTGGAGGGGAGAAGGCGGAGATCAGGGTTCCTTCCTTCTGACAGGCATGAGGAAGAATCTCTTCCAGGCCCGTCCCCTTGTCTTGAACATGGCCATCTTCAACCCTGTCTTCTTCACATGGTCTTCCCTCTGTCCCAATTGTCTCTTCTTAAAGGACAACAGTCATATTGGATGAAGAGCCTACCACCATGACCTCATTTTAACATGCTTACCTCTGTACAAATATGGTCCCAGCACCAGGCAGTGGAGGTTAGGACTCCAACGTGCCTTCTATGAGGGGGGCGCAAGTCAGCCCTTAATGCCAGGTAATAGTACGAGCCCCCCTGCATTTCCACTGTCCAGAGCCACCCACCCAATCACAGAGCTCCACGGGCCACGTACCCCCTGCATGGGGTGCTCTGATTGGTGGAAGCTCTTCCTACAACCTTGGGACTGCTATACTGGAAAGTTGAAGATAACGTTACCTGTAGCCTAACTGCAAACTGTGTTTCTTCCCAACAACAGCATTTATGATCGACATCTAATTAAAGGAGGCAGCTGCGGAGATGGTGGAGCTGTATTTATTTAGTCATAAGTTAGTATCAATGACAGTTATGGTCCAGGGATTGTGAAAAATATTGGGGATTCAAATATAACACAATATCTCTGTCTTTGAGAATAAAGATTTTTTACATATGTTCCTTGGATTCCTGCAGCAAGGTGACCTAGATGTTTGTCAACCTGCGTATTCTGGACTCTGTGGGGCGTGCGCGATCAGAGTCAGAGCTCCAGAGAGCAGGGAGGCAGGGCTCCCCTCTAACAAGAGCTCCAGGTTATTCCTGTGAACTTTCCAAGGTGAGAACCACTGGTCCGGGAAGAAACTAACAGATATACAAGGACAAAACCAAGTGGCAAGTGCCGAGACAGATGCACAAAGGGTGCTCACGGGGTCCCGGGGTGGGGGCACCTAAGTCCCCCTGGAGACAGAGAATGGCTTGCCTCTGGGAACTCATGAGTGGCAGTGGGAAGGTGACTAGAATTCCACGCCATTTTCAAATTGCCGATTTTGCAGATATAACTAGTCACTATGGCTCTTTAATGGAAGACCGTAGCCTACTCGTCGCTGTGAGTCGGTATCTTACATGGCACACCAGGCACTGTACTATCTTTCCTCCTCTTTGCCTGGAACGGATTTAGGAGCCATCCTCTTCAAAGTGTCGCGTGCCCGAGTAGGAAGTCCTGTGTGGACTCTCCCCTCTTGGCTGTCAGTGCACACGCTCCTTCTATGGAGTTCCAGGGGTGCAGGGAACACACACGGACTGGTCTCGCTGTTTTAGGAAATATTTTGAGCATTCCAGGTTAGAATCATTCCCCAAGGTGAAGCACAAAAACTCCATCACAGGACTTTCCTCAAATGCGAGATACAGGGCTGACCTCTATTAGGCACTCTTACCAGGAGGACTCTGGATTCTCTTTGGAGATATTACTGCTTTGTGGATTTTTGTAGTTTCTGGTCCAGGAAGGTCAAGAGTCTCAAACAACAATTGCTATGATACAAAATCACCCTCTATGTACATCTGCACTTACTACTGCTTTGAGGCTTAACACGTTTCAGAGACAGACAGAAAACAAGGACCTGTGTGCTACACGCCCGTGCCAGGTGTGAACAGAGGAAACGCATTCTTTCATTTGGTGAATAACCATGCTGGGATTTTGAACAAGACAGAGGAAAGTATATGTTTTATACAACATGTCTGAGATACAGTTTACAAACTAGAGATGAGAACTGGTATTGGCTGAAGGATAATCTGCATTCCGGTCTGATCCTGGCATATCATCCTGGTCAGCGGACTATGAGCTCAAGGTCAACACCAGCCTGCAGCATTTTGGTATAGCTCACCAACAAAAAGTGGCTCAACAAAAAGGATTGTGAAAAAATTTAAAAATGGAGAGTATGCACAGTGCATGGGGGGCTCAGTCGGTTACTTACGTGTCCCACTTGACCTGAGCTCAGGTCGTGATCTCACGGTTCAGGGTGTCAAGCCCCATGTCGGGCTCCGTGCTGATAGTTTGGGATTCTCTTTCTCCCTCTCCCTCTGCCTCTCCCTCACTTGCACTCTCTCTCCTTCTCAAAATAAATAAATAAACTTAAAAAAAAATGAAGAGTCTGTGACAGAAACTCTAAACGATTCACAAAGACTGAAATATTACCTGGCCCTGTATTGAGAGTTTGCAGTGCCTCCTTTTGATCATCAGGGAAAAAATGAGAAATCTATTACCAGCTTAGTTACTTAAATGTTATTGACTTTATTATTTATTTACTTGAAAAAAAATTAAGTAGGCTTCATGCCCAGCAGAGGCCCATGGGGGGCCTGAACTCATGAACCCTGAGATCAAGACCTGGGCTGGGATCAAGGGCTGGACCCCTAACGAACTGAGCCTCTCAGATGTCCCGATAGCATTGACTTTAATTACACATGTGTAAAGTTTCTGCTGGAAACAAGTCAACGAGTTACTGAAAACACTCATGGATGCAAATACGTTTGTATCGTATAAGGGAGTTCCTGTGTTATTGGGTGCCTCTTAGGATCTGGCTCTACGGTAAAGATTTCATGTCAAAGTTTCCACCTACCCCTTCAGGTAAGGCAGTGGGGAGTATTCTTATCCCTGTTTACAGAAGAGGAAGCTGAACCTTGGTGAAGCCACATTGCCTGCCCAGGTTCACCTTGGTCAGTGAATGGTGGGGACAGGTGGGGTCAGCATCTAAATTTTGGAGACTGGCTGAAATAGCCAAGATCCAGTCGCTCACATCCTATAAAGAGATCTGTGGCCATTGCGTGGGGGTGGGCAGATTCGGGCTATATGAACTACGGGGGTTCCTAACCCAGTAACTTAGACCGTATCTGCATGGTGACTATATCCTATATTCATACATATACGTGTTGTCTTATACGTCATAACAAGTAATTTGGAATTTAAAAGACACATTATATTAAATTTCTGGAAACACTGCATTATTATGACACATAGAAGCTTGATCATTTCACAGAAACAAATAAATATGCACATGAATAAAAAACCAAGAGTCATAATTATCTCACAAATGTTCTATGCTCATAAAAAATGATTAAGATTTACAAAATAACTCAAGTTTTATGGCAGGAAACTAAACACATCTTCCTAATTTCTGATAATGTTGTTGTTTTTACTTATTTTTAATGTTTATTTATTTTTGAGGTAGAGAGAGACAGAGCACAAGCAGGAGAGGGGCAGAGAGAGAGAGAGAAGGAGACAGAATCTGAAGCAGGCTCCAGGCTCCGAGCTGTCAGCACAGAGCCTGACACAGGGCTCGAAACCAAGAACTGTGAGATCTTGACCTGAGCCAAAATCAGACACTTAACTCACTGAGCCACCGGGTGCCCCAATAATGTTGCTATTTCTAAAAATTAAATAAAAAAGAGCAGTTTCCTTCTGAAAGATGCCCTTTCAGAAAGGGAAGCAATAATGTTTAGGGTACATGCATGATATAAGGGAAATAACACAGATTTTTGTGTCTGAAACACATGGGTTCAACCCCCATGTCCAAGGTTCAGTCCTTGCGTTGATCAGAAGGGTCACCTTGCAGCACTGGACTCTCTAAGGGCTGAAGAGCTGGGGAGACCACATGCAGCTCATTCAGGACTCAGGAAGACCCACCCATGGCATTTTCCTCATCCGCCCAGCTCTTGTCCCACACTTAGCAAATACAGCAGTCGTGGCAGCTCTACTCAGCAAGGCATCTAGGTCTATCTTAAAGTTCCCACTTTCCAAACAGAAGCTTAGTCATGTAACTGGGGAGAAAGATCGTAATCCCTTCTCTTCATTGGGTACGAAATGGGAGCGGAGCATAAACCACAGTCAATGCCATCCCAAGCCAGAGCTGCAGCTCACAAAGGACTCTGAGACCCCAAGCTCTAAAAAAAGAAAGGGAGAGGAAGAGGCAAAGACCAAGTGACTGAGAACGAACTGAGGCAGGCGGGGGAGGGGCTTGAGGGGGGACGGGCAGGGAGGGGGGCACTTGTCGGGATGAGCACAGAGTGTCCTATGTAAGTGACGGACCACTAAATTCTCCTCCTGAAACCAATACTACACTGTTAACCACCTTGAACTTAAACAAAAACTTGAAAGGAACAGAAAGAATTACTATAAAATTTGTATTACGTAAAAACAGTAAGAAAGGACATGGCTGCTCGGAGCGGCTCTCTCTCGAACACGGAAGCTGGCGGGCAGTTCGCTGGGACGCGCCAGTGCGCCTGGGTCTTTGCGATAATACAGAGAATTCAGTTCTCATTCGGGCTTCTCTTCAAGATGAATGAGATCAGAGTATTGATAGTGGAAACAGCTGCTTGGCAGAGTTTCTGGCTTTAAGGCAGGAAATGAAGCCTGAAGGACAGAAGATATGCCTGGCTTTATCGGGAAGGATGTGAACCAATACAGATCTTCTGAGAAAAATAACTTAACAGGGTCAAGCAACAGGAGAAACACAACCTGAAGTTCTCTGAAACCAAGAAATACATCTCGCCTCCTACACCTTTTCACTCACAGGTGATTCCCACAATTTGTTTAATCCTGTCCAGAATTTTCTAAATGCTGATCACAAGCCATTATTTTATCCTGGAAAAAGCCTCCCTCTGGGAGTGGACAGTCCGGAGCTGTAGAAGACGGAGTCTGAGTTATTCCTGCAATTCTCTCAACAATCCTGAGAGGCAGATACTACAATTCCCACCTTACACTGTAGGAAACAGGGTTAGAGAGATAAAGACCCTCTCTCCATCAGGGACTGATTTTCCTCTCAAAAGTCGGAGCTTCTAAGATGCCACTGGCAAAAAGTCCATGAAAACAAAACAGATTCTGGCATAAAATAAGATTGTCTTTTAAGGTAAAAAATTTATTCTCAAATACATATATTTTCTTTTTAATTTTTAAATATTTATTTATCTATTTATTTATTTTATTTTTGAGAGACAGAGCACAAGAAGAGGAGGGGCAGAGAGAGAGGGAATCCACAGAATCCGAAGCAGGCTCCAGGCTCTGAGCTGTCAGCACGGAGCCCAACACGGAGCTCGAACTTAACGAACTGAGATCATGACCTGAGCTGAAGTCGGATGTTTTAACCGACTGAGCCACCCAGGTGCCCCTCGAATACGTATGAGGTCATACATTTATGGATTTGGGGCATTCAAAACGTTTACCAGATGCCATAAATGACAGTGGGTTTGCCTGGATGTCCTGGGGACCACAGCACAGACACAGTGCACAGAGTCAGCTGCTGGGGACCGGGAAGGGAATTGACCTCAACACTCCAGGCTTTGATGTTGGTTTTTATTCAAAAGGCAAGTGTTAAATATTTTAGTAAACATATCAAAGTATTATTATAAAAAATTAAAAAATATAAAAGAAACCAATACACTAGTGAAGCTAGAAAAGGTATAAATTATGGCTGTTCTTCTGTAAGAGTAAAAGGAGTACTGTTCAAATCACTGAGAAAACTTAATAACAGAAACTCAAGAGGAGCCACTGAAATCTTACATAACATATAAAACTATTAAACATTATTAAGAAAATACTAACTATGGGCTGCCAGGGCCTCAAAGAGAAATGTGTCTGTTTACTCATTTATCCAGTTTTTAAACCCACCATTTTCTTTTTTAAATTTAATTAAATTTAATTTTTTATTAAAATTTTTAATGTTTATTTTTGAGAGAGAGAGAGAGAGAGAGAGAGAGAGAGAGAGAGAGAGAATGAGCAGGGGAGGGGCAGAGAGAAAGGGAGCACACAATGCAAAGCAGGCTCCAGGCTCTGAGCTGTCAGCAGAACTTTACATAGGGCTCGAACTCACGAACCACAAGATAAACCTGAGCCGAAGCCTGATGCTCAACCGACTGAGATACCCTGGTGCCCCGAGTCCACCATTTTCAAATAAAAATATTAAAATCAGCACGGTAATCTCTGAATTTGGTGGAAGTCTTAAAATATTTCAACATTCGCATGGGTAACTAAATTCCCAATTATCTCCAAGACCTCTGATGAGGGGGCTGCAGGATTTACACCTGCTTGTGATTCCACGTGCTGCGTGGGTCCATGTCTCAGATCGCACTTGCTCTGTGGTGGAGACCGTTCAGTTTGAAATTCACGGCAGCATGTGCATTTTTTAATCAAAATTTCATTCATCTGATTTGGTCCCTATGGAGCCTACAGAGCAGTGTCTCCTCTCATGAAGAACAAACAATGAGGTCCCCGTATCTTGAACGGATGGAAGCGCAATGCCCTCGCTGGTAAGGGTAGGACTCTGTCTTCCCTGAGCGCCAGCCTCCCCTGGGCACAGCCTTCCCACAGCTCCTGGGGAGGCAGCACACAGAACTGGCCCCATGAGCCTCTTTCCCTCATGGAGCCCGTATGCGGTGAGTCCCACCACAAGACTCCCAGAAGGGAAACCAAATTGCAGGTCTACACAGACGCCTCTCTTCCCATCGGCTTCCCTGCTCTCCCAGGACCCTGCTGATTCCGTTCCCTGGGTGTGTTCAGTACCTGTTTTCTTACAGACCTATTTCCACTGTATTTCCCAGGACTCTACCGTTGTTCCAGCACACTGCAGCCTTCTAAGCACCCCTGAATTCCAGACAAGACTGTCCAGCCTGTCGCCAGGCCACCACAAGATCTGTCTTTCTAAGATGCAGGTGTGATGTATCTTGCGATCAGAGCCCAGAGCTCTTCAATACACTGGCCTCAACCGCCGGAGAGGACATGAAAGCTACATGAACTTGAAGGCAGGGCCTTCTGCGAGGGGACCAGGTCTCCTGCTCCATCTTTTCATCACTCCCTGCAAATTCCAACCTGGGTGTCCAGTGATGGGGAAAATATTGCTGGCCTTTGCTACGTCTTGTACTCAGGGGACGTCTGCTCTCGCTGAATGCCACACTGAACTGAACTTTCTGACCCCTGAGTCCACATCTCCCGCTGGACCATCAGAGACGTAACAGTCAGGAATGTGCCTCGGTACGTGCAGGGCCTAGTTCAGAGGCAGGTTTTAGTTGAACTGAAAGTAGGCGTGTGGTCCTTAACGCTTGCATCGGGCTTCACACCTGCGTCTATGACCCTGATCTACACACACAGTCTTGATTAACGTCGCTCTGCATCTGTCTGTAGACAAATACGCACCATGAACCAAGAGGTCATGACCTGAGCCAAAACCAAGAGTCCGACGCTTCACCCACTGAGCCACGCAGGTGCCCCTCAAGGAGCTTACTTTCTAGCAGGGTTTTTAGTTTTAAACATTATGGCCTCACTCATGATGACGATATTTTGTATGTTATTATAATTAAAATGCTCTTTTACACCAATTGTAAATAGCTACGACTAAAAGATAGAAGTTTGTCCCAGAGTAGATGAAACCAAGTACCAAAAATATAGATTCCTCCTAAAACTGGTGCCCGCAGGACTGTTTTTTATAATAGAATTCCTTTCGGCAGAAACAGTTTGATTCAAACACTGAAGTGTGGGCAGAAGGTCTGGATTCTGGGTTAACATTTTTATGATTATTGAGAAGTCACATTACCTTTTATCTGTTTCAGTAAAAACAAGTAAAGTGAAGTGGATTATTCCTAGGTGTCCTCCAGGCTCTAGACGCCGTAGTCTATGAGGAAAGGACACAATCACACTGACTGGCGGGTTAGCAGAAGCGTTAATACAAAGTGTAGAAAACTGTAGCTTGTGGGAGGAAGACGGTACTTGGTGGAGACACGTTGTAACTTGAGAATGCAGTCCGCCGGGGCGCTGATCTCCCGGGAGAAGTCTGAAGGCAGATGATCTGATTTCCCACCAAAGTGTGTTGTGGGCTTCTAACGTGCCCCGCCCATAATCTCCTTGCTCTGGTCATGCTCAACCCAAAGACGAGATACAACGATACATCCACCCAGATCCTCAACCCAAACAGCACACATGCCCGAAGGATCTGGTTTTTGGTGCCCTGTTTCTGCGTCATTGAATTCAGCCTCAAATAGCTCCGCTGAGGGAGGAAATGGAAGCCAGAGAGAGGTCACAAGCTAGGAGGAAAACAGCCTGCAGACACTGTCTCCTTCCCGTCAGCCATTTCTGCCACTCCCGGGGGTTTACAGAACTCCTTGCAGAGCAGGAAGATGGAGGGCACAGGCCTGGGGGGTCGCCTCTCCCATGCCCCCCTCATCACACCGAGGTCTCTCCCTGTGCCTTTAGTGCTTTTTATTTTGACAGCACCTTCCACCTGGGCTCCCTGTTGTGACTCAGGGCCTAGAGGTCCTGATTCTGGAATGTCGGCCCGTGCTGCTCCACCCCCGCTTTCCTTGTCCGGTTTGGGGGTTTGGTCATGACTGTGGCCATGGGCATTCTTTCCCTGGGCTAATGACACGCAGCCCACACCAGGCCACACTCTGGGCGACAAGATCTGCACCACTGGCAGGGTAACAGAGCATTTAAAGAAAACGAGAATCACTTCCTCTTTTGAAACTAAAAAAATTCTTTAAAAAATAAAAAGAAAGAAAGAAAGAAAAAGTACTCTTTTAAAGGACAAAACCATCATTCCTAATGAAAAAAGCAGTTGCATCTCTGTGTTTGTCTCGTATTTATGAAGAAATTCTGCAGCCAGAACATTAGTAATGCAAGCTAAGGGTCTGATTAACTCCTTGTGGTTAAGGACACATATATTTGTGTGATAAATACCCAGTATTGTCTCACAGAGCAATACCAGAAAATCTAATATCTACGAAAGAAGAGAAAAAAGGAAACCAATATTAGGCTCCTTTCATAAATCATAATCAGCTCTCAAAGACCAATATATTTCGTTATGAATATAAATCTCGCTAAGACAAAACTATGAAAATTTCATGACTTCAAAGCCTTCAATTAAAATTAAAATGACTTATTTGAAATTTGATTTTTATGCATATGACAGATAAAACACCCCAAAAAGCATGACATATTGAAATCAATGTTAATAAGCTCCAAATTCAAATGACCAAAAGAAAATGAAATATACAGCATATGGCTTGATGAATGGGTTTTTAATATAAATTTTAAAAAAGGGGGAGTTTTAGTAATTGATTTTTTAATTAATACAACTGTCAAGAAAAATTCTTTTGAATCTAAATCGAATAACACACTTTTTACTTCCAAATGCAGGACAAGTAAGGATGAGGGTTGCTCTATGCAGCATCTGGTGACTGTTCAACCATCCTCTACACCGGGGTGTCAAGCTACATCAAGCCTAGTGCAAATGTCAGGGATGTTTGCCTGGAACACCCGTGGAAAGTTTAATTTGTGCTTCTATAAACCCGAATTCCATTCTTCCTTACCTTTCAGCCATAGTCACTGCTTCAGTAATTTTCAAAATGTGATGAAAAGAAGAACAATAAATTTAATTCGAGTTTGGGGAAGAAAAAGCACATTTCTTACCCTGGCAGAGTGGGGTGAGGGAATCCCACTGATACATGCCCAGTGGGTTCCGTCTACAGGTCGCGTTGCTGTGGCCGATCATTCGATACCCAGGCTTGCAGAAGTAATGCACTTGACTTCCAACCGCTCCTGTGGTCCTGTTTAGAATGCCTCCGTTCTTCGGGGTGTGGGTCAGGCTGCAGTAGGGTGCTACGGGCACACGAACACACAGGCACAAACAGACACATAAGCACTGTCTCGGGTCCCTTGGTAAGAGCTATACACATGAGGTGCCTCTATTGTTTACGGAGTAGGAAATCAGCACCAGTATGTCAACTTGGTCTAAAACGCATCGCCAGATACCAAAGCCCGGTGAGGATAACAGGCAACAGGAAGCCTCATTCATTGGCGATGGGAATACAGAACGGTGTGGCCGCGTCAGACGACCGTGGCAGCTCCTTACGAAACTAAACATACTCTCACGCAGAGAATGTATAAATGTATATGCACACACACACAACCCTACACGTGAGTGCTTGTAGCAGCTTTGTTCATGATGGCGAGAATCTGGAAGCGACCAAGGTGTCCTTCAGTAGGGGACGGATAAATAAACTGTGGTCCATCCAGACCACGGAATATCCTTCAGCACAAAGAAATGAGACACCGAGCCATGAAGAGAGGAGGAACCTTAAATGCACACCACTCAGTGAAAGAAGCCGGTTTGAAAAGGCTACGTACTGTGTGATTCCAATTATATGTCCTTCCGGAAAAGGTAAAACTAGAGAGATGCTAACAAGTCAGCGGTCAGCACGGGTCAAAGTGTAGGATGAATGAGCACGTGGAGTGCGGAGCGTCTGTAGGGCAGTGCGATCACCAGGATACACTGGTCCACCCCCACGGGACGCACAACACCTGGCGAGCCCCTAATGTAAACCATGGGCTGTGGTGGTGACTCCTGTGGGTGGGCTCACTGATGACAACAAATGCACCATGTGTGGGGCGTGTTGACAAGGGGGGGCTTGCGTGTGGGGGCAGGGGGTAGGTGGAAAGTCTCTGTATCATTTCCTCAGTTTTGCTATGAACTTAAAACTGCTCTGAAAAAAAAAAATGTCCAAAAAAAAAAAATTCCCCAAAGCCTAGAGCCAAGGTGCAATCTCTTATTTTGAAGTTTAGATTGCGTGCAATTCTGTGTGAAGGGGGAGCTCGGCTCTCGGCTACAATACTGTAAGGAAACCATGGAAAAAATCATATTGAATTCCCTCTCTCATCCCTAACACTAACCCACGTAAACAGGCTTCCTGACCACCAGAGTAAGAAATGGTGAGACACGGCCCTGGCCACCGGATCTGAAACAAAACAATTCTCAGTAAAAAAGGAAAAGGATCCTTAAAACGGAAAAATAGAAGAATGTAACATTTTGCAGTGAAACCATTAACTTTTTCCTTGTCTCTTTTGCTAAATGTGTCTCATGAATTACACAGCGAGGTAGACACATTAAGCTTCTAACATGGCATTTGAATAAAATCTCTGAAGAAAGTGCACTACTCCAAGTCATTAAAAATCTCACAATAGTTTTAGTCACTGCCTTTGTGGGAACTTTTTAAAATGGAGGACAGGCATTTGTTATAACAGTGTTATCTACACAGACTATGACATTTCAGTGGCTACAGACTCGGCCTCCTATTTACACATTTAGAGAAAGACACTCATCTTATTCTTATAAGACCAGTTTCACTGCAGCCTACAATCCGATGAAGTCCCTTCAGATAAGTTAAAACAATAAAATAAAGAAAGTAGTGAAGTACTGGCAATGTGTGCTTCCTTTTGAAAGAAGAGGTTTAAATGCACTCCTTCCCAGTGGGGGGTCCACAGAGAACACACTACAGGTCTGAACGCGTAATGTGGAACCTCTCCTCGGAAATGAATTCCGAAGCAAAGTCCTGAAGGTTTCGTATCATGGCATTGCCCGGAAGCAACGTCTCTGTGTCTGTCCTTGGCTGTCCACAGGCTCCCATGAGGTGCATCCCCAGAGAACATTCTCAGCCAGACGATCTTCTGAAATACCATTTCAATGCCTTTTTTTTACATGGATTAGTTTTTATGAAGTTAAAATTCACTATTGTGAGAAACTTATGATTCATGGCTCTCTTGGCCATGCCATTTTACATTCTTGTTCTAGACTCAGTTTTGTAACTTTTAAATAAACAGAACTATTTGTTTTAGGAAAGGAGTGAGTCCAGTCAGGCACCCTGGATATATATACATATGTATATATGGAAACATTAATTTTGTATGTGTTCATATATATATATATATATATATATATATATGAATGTAGTCTGCAAGTATATAGAGATATACAGATACATAATAAGAAGACAAACTAGCACTTATAAAACTAGTAACAATATGAATATCTCTTCCTGTTTGTTTCCTGAGCATCTAACCCTAATTTTAAAATAGTTTATATTCTATTAATTTATCTTTTAGAGGAAATGCCTTTGTTTTCCCTAATTCAATTCAAGGTTTTATGATTTTAGTGATAATTTTTAAAATATTAATCAACAAGGGGCACCTGGTTGGTCCATTCAGTTAAGCGTCTGGCTTTGGCTCAGGTCATGATCTCGAGGTTCATGAGTGTGAGCCCCACGTCAGCCTGTCTGCTGTCAGCACAGAACCCACTTGGGATTCTCTGTCTCCTCTATCTCTACCACCCTCCCTCATAAATAAACAGAAACATTAAAAAATATTAATCAATACATAGTTTGCTTCCCCTACTGTCGTTTAGAGATCTCTCTCTTGGAGTAATTTCCCATATTCTTTCTATGGGCATTAATTATTCATCTTTGGAGATCAGGTTTACATTGTAAATCTCTAATTTATTTTTTATTTAATGCAGATCACTTGTATTAAACACACCTTTATGCTAAATCTATAGCTCAGTTACTAACCTGTATATCGAAGTTTGAATCCTTTCTTGCTGGTTGCGTGATCCGTGGACCAGCGAAGATATAACTGATTACTCTTGCTTGTAAAATTTGATTGTTCCGTGTGGTTCCCACTCAGGACCACTAACAGAGGGCTCTGACCAGAAGAACCTAAGTAACACAGAAAACAAAACAAAAAAAAGTTCAGGTGTGAGCCAGCACCTATAAAATGCAGACTACTTTTAGCTTTTTAATTAAATTTATGGGTCCAAATGTATAAAATATAGCTATTTATTTCCAAAAACAGAGTTCCAAATTAATAAAGCAACAAATATAGTCCCTGATTAAAAAACAAAAGGCAATAGCCAATCAAAACACTTTAACATTATTAACACATAGCACATCTATCATATGAAACTTACCTATGAACAGGAGCAACTGAAATAAACAAAAGTAATTTCTATCATTATTCATATTTACGATATTGTAAGTATATGGGGAAAGAGAAACGTGTGAGGAATACTGGGAGAAGGAGAAGTATAATCATTTTGGAAGGTAGTTTGGTGATGATATCCAGGAAAACCGAGGATTTACTCTATTTCTACAATCTTCAGCACATGTGTGCTAATGTTATTTCTATAGCCAGCTGTTTATGCCAGTGTTGTTTTGTATGGCAAAACCTGGATCGTAACTAATATTCCTGAACTTTGGGAAAGAATTCAAAGAGCCACGAAAAGGAATTCTGTACGCTTTTGAAATTAATGAACGAGAAAACATGTATCAGCACTGGTGATTCTTTAAACAGCATATGGATGACTAAAGAAATCTATTTGCAGATAAATATGATAGCAATTGTGTAACAGTTCAAAAGTGTACCATATATAAATTGTGAGTGTGTGTGTATGTATGTGTGTAGACAGACAGGAGATGATATACATAGAGATACACAGATGATAAAGAGAGAGAGAAGGACAGAGAGACCGATAGAGATCGAGAATTGACCATAAAACATGTGCAAGCATGACACACCCCTGTCCTCCTCTTCACAATACTGCTTCCTGCTAGGAGAGGTACACATGGCATGGGATATGAGTAGGGCCCCTAAATTTCTTTGTGTCCCTTTCCTCTTAAAAAACAACAATAAACCCTAAGGTAACTGACAAAATCCTAAAATTCATCACATCAAGACTTGAGTCCATGTCTGTATTTTTAAAATTTTTTCACCTTTTCATACATTTGAAATTTTTAGACATTCGAGAAACAGAGTTACGATGTAACATATAGTCAGAAGGAACAAGTGCAGTGTATCATCAGCCACCATCAGTCCTGCCGCCATGACCTGATGGTACTTCTGGAGCGGAATTGCTGTGTGGGATACAGAGGCTGCAGGCCCACTGCCAGGGCGAGTTCTGGTGAGCTCAAGACCCCCTCATGGTCTGACGTCTCCGTGGCTTTTCTACATCACGGCTCACTCCCAGGAAGCTCACTATGGGTGGGAGAATGCGGTCCTCACTGCTGGGTGTGGTGCCCACCTGATCAGGGCACGTGACTCACTTTGAGATTCATGTAGCATTTTTCTTCGTGCAAAGGGGCTGAGAAACCCCAACTTCACTTATTGTGTGACCCGCCCCCCAATCAGAGAAATTAAAATTAAAAAGAAAAAAACTGTTATGAACTGAATTGTGTTATCCCAAAGGTATATGTTGAAATCACAGCTGCCAGTACCCCAGAAGGTGACTGTCTTTGGAGATAAGGTCTTTAAAGAGGGAATTAAAGTTCAGGAAGGATACTGGAATGAGCTCTAATCCAATCCTCCTGGAGCCCATGTGCAAAGAGGACATGGGGACACAGACGCACACTGAGGGATGACCAGGTGAGGACCCAGTGAGAGACGGCATCTACGTGCCAAGAAGAGAGGCACAGGGGAACCCAGTGGTGCCCACACCTGGATCCCAGACTCTCCCTCCAGGACCAGGAGAGACACAGTTCTGTGTTAAGCCCCATCTGTGGCACTTTGTGATGACAGCCCTCGTCATCAAATAGAAAAACCTAGTACGTTAGAGATGATCAGGGCAAACATGAAAGAAGAAGGTAATGGGATTGGGTGCTGGCTTCCTGGTCCCTGTCTACAGAGAGAATACATATTCCAAAGTAATATAACACTGGGACGTTTATGAAATGTTAAAACGTCACTTTGACAGGACTCGAGTCAAGTTTCAGGTATTCTTAATCCAGCATCGAGTTCTTCATCATTTTCTATCTGTTTTTGCCTAACACGTAACGAGCTTTCTCAAGGAGTCTTCTTTAAAACACCACATGAGCACATGCAGAAGAACACAGAGCCAGAGGGACAACAGCAGGTTCCGTCACCAACACGCAACTATGAAGTGTCTTACAAGGGACTCCCCGATCTTTGTGTTGACACCTTGCTCAGCTGAGTTCTACAATGATGAAACCTTTTTATTTATTTTTTTAATCAAGGAATATCCATTATTGGAGCCACAGAGAGTAATATGCTCCTGGGATAATGAAGCTTAAAATCCATATATTCAACACATTTTTCACAACTCATGTGTCATAAAAGAGCCATTAATCTTACAGGAGAGAGAGAGAGAGAGAGAGAGAGAGAGAGAGAGAGATGCAATAAGTAGGAAATTGAATGCAACCAATATGTCAACACTTAACAGAAACTTCATATAAAACAGTGCCCGGTCATCTTATAGCAATTTTTTGAGACTAGAACAAACCCAACCATGATTCTCTGATAATTTTGTTAGCACCTGCTTTGATATTATCTCTCTTATCTGCTTTGTGGTAATGGGTGTGATCCGTCCATATGTTTGGGAGATCAAACTGTAAACACCTAGGCATAGATACTAGTGGTAAGGACTTTGCTGCTGTGGTTAGAAGCGGGAGACTACTGTCGGCTAGGTTGAAGTCATCAATGATGAAACCAGGGACGCGACCACATTTAAGGTAATGATGTCAATATATTGAGTTACATCCAGCATGTATCAGAATATGTACACACACACACAGCCCCTGAAGTGGGGCGCTCACTTACTCTATTTTTGTCTCTCATCTACTGACCTCAGAACCCAGTTTACCTGGTCCCTTATTGACATAAATTTTGTATCTGGCTAATAAATTACTTCTTCCCATCCTAAAGACTACAGAAAAAGCCTCTAGCCGTCCAGGTCTGTTTCAACATACACTTGGGGGGAAAAAAGACAGAAAGAAAGAAAAAGAAAACTCTAAAAGTGAAAATAGCGCTTGGTCCTCTGTTTCTATGCACATACGTATGAGTTTAATTTCCAGTGTAGGAGCGCATCACTTTAGCAAATACATTTGGTTGATACCTGTGGTGTCCACATGGACGACTTGACTGTCAGGATTCACCGAGTTAGTAAAGGGGACACCCGGACTCAATTACAGTGATTGTCTTCTTATTGAGTTGATTGTTATTTTACTGAACACAATGACAAAGTCCATCAAAGCATGTGACAGCCCTGTTATTACGGGCAGCCATAATTGTACCTCAGTCTAATTTTATGGGCTACGATAATACTTCTGTGCAAAGAAAAATATTAACGTCTCTACTTCAAATTGACAATTCAACCACATACTACTTCGAAGCATGGCCTTGTTCTGTTAATAAGTCCATTAGAATTGTGTAAAAATGTTTAAGACTAGAGTTGAAAACACTGTTAACATTTGTTAATTGTATTGTGCGATTTTTTTAAGATGGCACATCTAGAAATCTCTGTGAGCCGCTATTTTTATATGGTTTTAGTAAAATAATCATTTAAATGGATTAAAGTTGCTTTAGCTCTTTTAAATTTCCTAAAATATCTTCTGAATCAAGAGAATACTTAGAGAAAAGGGAAGAATTGTTTGGGGCCATTGACTGGAAATCCCCTCATTGAAAAATTAAATAATGATCTAAGTAAATTCAGGACATTTTCAGAGTGCATCACTAACATATTAATTGCTTAAAAGTTGAAACATTAACAGAAATATGTCCATATTCCACAGACTATTGATCTCTAAGACCATACATACAAGTGCAAGAAGAATTCATTTTCTGTTTGGGGGAGAAATAATTTAACCCAAAGACACACTAAAGTCCTTGTGTAACAAAAATGGTATAGTGGTCATTCTTACTACACTATGAGAGGTTACTGGTGAAAAAAAAAAAAGAAAAAAGAAAAGAAAGAAAAGAAACTTACCATCAAACACTTCCAATGCGTCAAACTGCTTTTCACTCTGAAACGTGTCCACAAAGATGGTGATGTTGTAGTTCGGGTCTACTTTAATACTCCAGGAGCACGTCTGGGAGTTAAAGTAGTTGCCAGGGTAACCTGGGCTGAGGATGACCCCAGAAGATTCTGTCCGGACTTCATTTGCTGGGCATTGTGCTGAGGAGAAAAATACCAGTAAAAGTTTAACAAAAGGAAGCAGACTTCAATAGGCATCTCTCCCCCAGGATTTACAAGCCAATGGTGGCAGTGGGGGAGGGGCTGTGGTGCAATCCTACTGAGCTGTGACCAGATTTAATACCGGATACAAACAAGCAGGAGAAGAACACTGAAGAATGAGAAGTTATTGTTTATAATAATCACACCAGCCTATAATTTAAATGGGAATTACGCACACACGCGTATATAATATATATGCTGATACACAGGGGGACTAGGTGGATCCAGGAGACTAAGTCACCGACACCACTCTAGGATGGCCACCTTCGCTAAAGCGGTCAGGAGAAAAGAAACCAGGAACCTGAGCGTTTTCTTTGCCTGGGTGAGGTGGTGAATCCACGTCCCCGGTCCAGGTAATCTGGGAGGGAGGGAGAAGCCCCCCCACGGATTTGGCTAGGCCCACCACGTGCCCTCCACGCTGCACTGACTTTCCAGGGCTGCACCACCCACACCCCTTCATCTGGGGCAGGTGCATTGCTGGATTTGAGCCTAGAACCCCATGTTTTCCCAACTCAGCTGAAAAGCAAGATCTCACCTTTTCAATGCGATATGACAAAAACATTGCACAATTATATTCAGTAATAGAAAATGATATGTATTTCTTCCTTGGATTATACTTTTAATTTCATTCAGAATAGTAAATTTTAGATGTGCATGCATGGCTCAGCCAGTTATGCGTCCAACTGCGGCTCAGGTCATGATCTCCAGTTCCTGTGTTCGAGTCCCGCATCGGGCTCTGTACTGACAGCTCGGAGCCTGGGGCTGCTTCAGATTCCGTGTCTCCCCCTCTCTCTGCCCCTCCCCTACCCACAATCTCTCTCAAAAATACATAAACATTAACAAAGATTAAAAAAAACAATAGCAAATTTTAAACATGTGATTTGTTTTCTGGGGACTCTGATAAGAGAGGGGTCCTCGGCTGGAAGCCGTCCAAGCCTCTGGGTTGTTACAATGTGCGGTAAGAGTGATGGCTTCTAAAGGATGAATTTATCATAATGAGTCATTTACGAATATCTCTTCGTAAATGAATCATTAAATAGTGTGGTCACACTGACATACTTTCTCCCGCCTGCTTTCCTGGTTTCTTTATTCAACTACTTTCCGAGTCATCAGAATAAAACAGATCTGCACAATATCATAATTAGTAATTTATTTCATTGTCTTCCAGAAATGGTTTATTTATATGGTTATGAAGAAAAAAATAATTTGCTATTGATAATGGTTCAAAAGTAAACAGAGATAATCGCAAAACTCTTCATAAAAATTTAAAAAGTTAAATGATCAGCTTTTCCTTCATGGAAAAGAACTTTTGTTAGAGGAAATATGTCTTATTTTTTTAATTACTGTTTTGAACGATCTTCTTTTAACTAACTCAATTTATATTATTAACTCATACATTTCAAAATAATGACATTTCACAAACAGATGGACAAATTACATGTAGTATGTTTTGATTCAGGTAACTGTCTAATAAAAGGCAATTTTTCCTTTCTTTAATCTTTCATTTATCTTAGTGTTCTTATTCTGATGTACCTTAACATTTAGAAAATGTGAAGGGATAAGATCACCAAAGATGAAACATTTCATAGAACCCCTTTTTCTAAGTTTATTTATTTATCTTTGGGACAGAAGCAGAGAGAGAGAGACACAGAATCCCAAGCAGGCCCCATGCTGTCAGCCCAGAACCTGACATGGGGCTGGAACTCAAGAACCGTGAGATCAGGACCTGAGCCAAAATCTGGAGTCAGACCCTTAACCAACTGAGCCACTCACATGCCCCAAGAATGCTTTTAATAAATAAGTATTTTAGGTAGATTTTTAAAGCATATGTGCAGTGTTAATTAATGGTAAGTTATATAAAAAATAATTCAAACCAAAACATTCAGCCTAAAGCAATTTAATTTCAAAAGAAATTTCTTCTGTGACAGTGGTGAGATCACCCTGCAAAATATATTATGCCCTTTGAAAAATGAACACATTGGCATTTTTTTAAAAAAAACACAATAAAAAAGCAAGTAGACTTTATATCTGCGTGCATGTGCAGGGCTTGGAGCTTTATAATCCCCACAGAGCAGCCTTGACTTTGTAGTGGGGGCCAGAGCGGGAGGGCAGGTTGGAATCAGATGAAGGTAAGTAGACCCTCTCCTTCTGTCTGAAGCAGTCCATGGGTAGGAGTCTGACCACCTGCCTGCAGCCCAGTACCTTCCGTTCTGTGGTTATGAGTCGTGAGGAAGGTTTAGCCCCAACTCCTCACCCCCCCCCCATTATGTCCCTGCCACTAGTCACCGGGTGACCCTGGACCGCACTCCATCTAGAACAGGCCATCCTTGCCAAGTGCGGACATCCGCCCGGTGTGCAGGCACAGCCTTCAGGGCTTGAAAGCTGCCGAAGGTGATACATCAGAAACAGAATCTTAAGCTTAGCTATTTTTATTCCCTCCACTTTCAAAATGCTGCTTCTGTTTCTCAGAGAAGACACAATGAAAATATAGGCGAAATTATTTGTTTCCTTTGTCCTACAACACTCAGGATTTTTCCCCCCAAACATACATATTGTTTCAAAATGCACTTGAATGTATCTCCCTGGGAGTTAAGGTGTTTTTGATTCATTTGTTTCCCTGGCTCTCTCATATGCGCCTCTTCCCTCTTGTCCCGGGCTCTGCATTGCTGCTCAGAGCCACAGGCACCCACAGCGGGGAGTCCAGAGACGCAGGCTTTCCCAGAGCCCTCTCCATTTCTCCACCAGCATTCAGGCATTAAACACACCCCACGTCTCCACCGGGGCCCCTCCCACCACCGGAAGCATGTTTGAGGTTCCCATCAAAGACGCCTCTGAAGCATCGGGCACCCCAGACTGTCCGGGAGCTCTGAGTCAGCCCACCTCTGCAAGAAGCAATTCCTTCAGCTTATTTGTGAAGAAAAAGAAAATGGGAGGCTTCAAGCCAAAGCATTATTGAATGCATCTTGCAGGCACTCAGCGAAAGGAACACAGTCAAGCATTAGGATTTATAAATAATTACAACTAATTCTTAAAAGCACCCGGAGGTCTCAGAGAAGAGTAAACAGGGGACTCCACAGGTGGGGATGCTGTGACCCTGAGCCCTTGACATGCAGGCTCTGGTCAGGCTCCAGCTTCCCCAGAAACACGCACTTTCTCGAGGACACTGCTTGTCTAGTGTTCACTGGAAGTACAGGCTTCTGATTTTCTTTAATTTAATATTTTAAAAACCACTGATGGGTTTGCACTGTCCACAGGCCGCGGCCACCGGATGGTGAGCATCTTTTAAAATCTGGCTCCGTTTGTGGTTTCCAGCCCGCCGCATGCCACTCCTCCCACCAGTCCTAGGAGCAAAGTGTTCTCTCCTCTTCCTTCCTGGACCCCCACATCCTGCCTTGTTCCGAGACCTCGGCTATCCTCTTCACTTTCTGAAGTGTTTCTCTTTCCTTAACCTGACTCTGCTGTAAAATACATCTGGTCTTCGTCCCAGATTCCCGGCGTAGACCCTCAAAGCCGGTGGGATCTCCTGCACGTTTGAGTGTCAGCAGAAGCCCCTCTGGATTTAGGCCAATGAGGTGACTTGGTGGGGGGGGTCTCTTGGCAGCCCCGGCCTGGGGCTGGTCAGCAGAAAGATCCACCGATGAGCGGGCTGAAACTCCTGCTCCTTTAACAGGCTTCTGCGGAGCCGTGGGTTTGGGGTGCAGAGGCGGGGAGATTGGCCCTATAAAACCTCTTGTACCCCAATTCCAGGGCCCGGTGCTCATGGGTCCTTCATCCTGCACCCTGTACCCCTTCCTCTGACGATCCATCTGAACCCTTTATTATATCCTTTAGGAGACAAGGGATATAATAAAGGGTACAGAATATAATCCTTTATAATTTAAAAATTATAACTGAAGGGGGCACCTGGGGGGCTCAGTAGATTAAGTGTCCGGCTTCGGCTCAGATCATGATCTCACAGTTTGTCTGTTCGAGCCCTGCGTCAGGCTCTGTGCTGGCAGCTCAGAGCCTGGAGCCTGCTTCAGATTCCGTGTCTCCTTCTCTCTCCGCCCCTCTCCTGCTCACATTCTGTATCTCTCTCTAGCTCTCTCAAAAATAGACATAACTATAGTTATATAACTATATATATGTACATACATACACATTTAAGTACATACATAAATGTAAGTAAACGTTTTCGTCAGTTACATGAGCTATTCTAGCATAGGGCAAAGCCCCAAGCAGGGACCGTGAGTCCTTCTGACCTACAGCAGGTCCCTCAGCTCAGGGGATAACCAGAACTTGTGACCGGCCCCGGGAGTGGGGATAGCCTGGTGGGACTGAGCCCTTAACCTGTGGGGTCGGACCCTGTCTCCAAGTGGGGAGTTCAGAATGGAGTTCAACAGCAGGACACTCAGCCGGGGCCCAGGGAGGATGGGACACTTGTTCGGTGGTCTTGGAAAAGATCCCGGATCCTCACTTAGTGTTTTCCAGATTAGGATTAGCATCCAGCCAGGTATAAATCATCTGCGCTGGATGCTGACTTTCAAGAAACAATTTGCTCACACTATTCCCAAGGAAGAATCAATCACCCGAAAGGTGGTAATAATTTTCCAAGTGGAACTTCTGAAAGAATGATGATCATGTGTGAAGAAGGACTCATAACTAACACAATTTCCATCAGTAGTTAACTGGGGGCCTGCCCACCCCCTCCCCTTGAGCCCAACCAAATGATAGAAAGTGCTGGAAGGAAGACTGCTTCAGTGAAAGGAGGTTGCTTCAGTGATCAGATATTTGATAAAAAACATCTGAGCCTCTATTTCCCCCCTTTTTTTTAGTAATGAGGATTTGGGGAACAGCAGCTAAGGTAACTCTGTTTTAAACAAATTTCCTCCTGATTGTAACAGAAGAGAACACACTGGTCTCTGTAATAATCACTGGGGTTCAGTAGGGCATGGGACCCTGTGGCCCCCGCTGGGAGACCCTGTCTTGTTTGCAGAATTCTCCCCGCAGATGCGTGTGAGAGCCAAGTAATTTAGAGACTGATGTTTGTGTCGTCCTGATTTACTCTGGGCCTGGACTGTCATGAATTAATTTCGTTTAAATAAAAACTAGGTTAATCTTGGAGGTAGCCAACATAGTAATTTCCCTTATTTTTGAAGTGCGAATTAAATAAATATTTAAGCCTTTCTTCGCTGATCAACTCAGACCGTCCTTGTTTTAAAGTCAGCTCTGTCGAGAAATTTACGGCTCTGTTTGTCGGAATTAAAATGTGCCTTAAAAATGTGAAGATTTGCCTCCATTTGTTTTTATATAAAACGGGGGGAAATCCACCGTAGAGGGTTTCTGCTGAGATGTCATGTACTGACCCACTGATTTTTTTTCCAAGAGAATGATGATAGTCTCCCGACTCGGCACCCCATGCGGCCCCCAACTTCAAGTGAGGCAGCTGGGAAGCAGCTCCCACAGCGCGTGGGTCCCCTGGGTGTTCAGCGCGGAGAGCCCAAGGAAGGGTTTCTCCTGCCCACCCCCTCTGGCTCTCCCAGAGATACAGCTTGGAAGTAATTTTATTTTTAAATGACTGGAGTCATCGTGGTTATTTAAAGCTACTTCATTCGAGATTTTCTTCAGATGATGTCGGAAGTTGTTGTCCCCTCCCCGGTGACCAGGATTCTGCCTTCTCACACTGAGAACGCACAAAGTTCGCACCACGTTCTACAAGAATCAAATCACGGGCACGAGCACTTGTACAATCAACGCTAGTGCAGCACCAAGGAAGTTGCTTCCTAGCGAGCAAACGATTAACATCACAGAACACCGGGAGTAATTAGTGTAAGATTCTCCGCATCTTTACCACATCCTCCTTATACACGGCGCCCAAGGGGCTCCCAGGGTCACTGCGGGGAGTCTGGATGGAGGTCCTGGCTCTTCCCTTCTCAAATTCTGAGCCCCTGTGGGTGCTTCATTATCCCCAGTGAAAGTTCTCAAATTACAGGAAAGGGGGAAGGTCCCATTCTTTAAAGGAATTGAATGTTTATTGTGATTCTAAAATCACAAAATAAAAACTATTCTAATTTGGAAAACTTTCTGATTGGCCCAACAATGACACTTCTGACCCATATTGAGCCATTTTAACTTCTTTATCTTTTTCCAGTGTTTTTTTCTCCCAGTACTACTTGAGAGTGGGGCCTTTCAAATATTTTGAAGCTTTTTTTTTAGGTATTTTGAGAGCGGAAGGGGGGGAATCCCAAGCAGGCTCTGCACCGTGAGCACAGAGCCTGACGTGGGCTCAGTCCCAGAACCCATGAGACCATAACGTGATTCCAGGTCAAGAATTGGACACATAACCGCCTGAGCCACCCAGGGGCCCTCAAGTATTTTGAAAAGTGATCTAATTATATCGTCTGACATTGCCTGTGGTCTTTGTATTTTAAAGACATATGAATACATGAAATGGGCGCATTTTATTGCAACATATGCACATTTCAATGTTTATAAGTTTTACAGAAGAAACAGCAAATCCTAGATAACGATGCGTGCTATCGTATGTAGAGAGGGAAGCGTAGTGATGCCTGTAATCTGCCTTGAAATGCATCAGAAGTAACAGATACAGTAATGGATGGATAAAAACAACTCAGATCTGTGACAAAGGATACACAGTAAATGTTAATGGTGGACCCTCGGTGGTAGGTATTGAGATGCTTGTTTTTAAATTATTTCAACATTGCCAATTTTCAAAATTTTCTGAGAAACTGTTGGGGAAAAAAAGTAAGACTTTGTGTTCGATGTGGCTTAGATTTGTATTTTAGAGATAACTGAAAGGGAAAGGTCATTAGATATTTCTGTAAGCAGGCCATTTTAATTGCAATGAGACCATAACACGGAGGTTAAATTTAGAGACACGCACAAAACAACAACACGCAGACCTGTCCCATCAACAGCCTCTGTGCGCCACGCTAGCGCATCGGCAGGTTCCCGCGGTGCGTACCTTCACACGTTGGGGGCGAGCCTTCGAACTGCAGCTGGGAACTGAGTCTGCAGGCCAGCGTGTCGGTCCCCGACAGCGTGTACCCCGGGTGGCACTGGTACTTCACAAAATCCCCTGCAAGGGTCAGCACAGCACACCTGAGACTCGGGGCTCCGCGGCACCCGGGGGCGGGGAGGCAGGGAAGGCGTAGGTGACCACGTAACAGCTTACGTCCACAAACAGATACCTTCTGAGCCAACACCTATGTTCATCTGTAGTCTGCTGAATACAACGGTACCGTTTCTACTTCCTGATGCATAAAAATGCTATCTTAACGGATACGACTCCACATTATGTGGCGGGTTTTTTTCCTAGACTGATGTGTCTGTTCATTCCCTTGCCCCCATGATTACTATTAAAAAAAAGGGAGGGGCTAGATTCTTGGGATTTAAGGCTGTAGAATAGGACGACTTAATGTATCCAGAGAGGTCTCAACCATGACCCTGCCCTAATTAGCTGAATATTCCCATTAACTGAGCCTTTAGGAGTAGCCAGAAATTGGGTCATGTGTTTGGACCAGTGGTCTGAAACATGGTGTGAGAACAGGGTGTTGTATTTGTTACTGAGACAGAGAAATCCTGGGTCACAGAAATTACACCACAAACATATCCCACGGCTGGTGTCTGAATGTGACCTGATGATTACGTAATGAAACAGGGCATTAATATAGAATGATTCAGCGGAATTTCTAAATAGGGTCATTAAATACAGTCACCATTACATTCCAGTGTCAGTGAAAGGTCAGTGTTACACTAATCATTATTTTAGCTCCAAATGATGAAGTCCTTCTCGCGAATGAACATGCGCTTCTAACAAACCCAGGTATCTGTGTTAAGTCCGTCTCCGAAAACTTTACTCGAAAAAAAACCACAAACTAGACAATGGCTGCGGGGGGGTGGGGGCGGGAGATAAAGAGGTGCTCGAAATGAAAAAGGCCAAATTCACATTTAGGAAACGAATATCACGGAGATGAAGGAGAAAAAAACCATAGTTATTTGATTAATAGCCTCTATGGATAACCCCCCTCGCGATGCTGTAGAATCTTCCTGACAAATACTCGCTTACTCATCTGAGGCAGGGCTGGGTGTGGAAAAGCTGGGTTTGGCCGACGGTTTGCAGTGAAGGAAACGTTACCTATTTCAAAATCCTCATCCTCAGTGAGCATTTCTGCCTGTGGAACGGCGGGGGGAGGCCGGCATTTCTTGAGCTGAAATGCTAAATGGTTTACGGGGGAAAAAAACAACAACCTGTGATTACATTTGCTGAATAAACAAAAATATCACAAAAAGCATTTCCCTCATGTTGCTTTAATTGTCAGGGACACTGCAATGTCTATTGCATAAACTGTTGCTTCATAAAACCCCCAAGCTTCACATGCTTACGGGATTATTTTGTGCCCAGGAAGACATAACGTTGAAGGGAAAACAGTGTCCAGTTTTAAAAATTACGACGTTTAAATAAAATCACTTTACATGGATTCGGGATTCTGCAACAGAAATGGTTCCCCCACGGCCTGGTGTCCGGTCCGTGTTTACACCTGATGACCTGTCTCTCTGCCTCTCACCTGAGGACGCCCACGGGCACAGTCCTAACGAGATGGAGGCACTGATACGCCATTTTCCAAATGATTTATTTTCAAAATCATTGGATCTGCTTCCGACTTGTCTCTAACCACATGACCTGAGTTACCTTGACCCCTCCGGAGACAGGGACGAGGAGATCTATGGAAGGCACTCCATGTCTTTCAAGGGTCCCCATATCTGTTTCATTTGCAATCCACTTACCCTGGAATGAATCCAAGCTTCCCACAAACCAGATGTGACATCATCAAATACCATTAAGCAAAAAAGGCCCCCAGAAAACCCCCTCAGCCTCCCGCACAATCAAGGAACTTCAGCTGGACCGGAGGCCTGTGTCCACCCGACCAGCAAGACCGAATGCGATTCTCTGCCTTCACCAACCAGGTGAAAATGCACTGACCATGGAAATTGAGAACAAAGAAGCCTCCGTTTGAAAAGTCGCTGTGGAACTTGAGCAGGACTTGGTTGGTGGAGCTGTAGGCGGTTTCCAGGGCTGTGTTCCCACTGAAGACCCCCAGCTGAGGGGCGTTCTGATCAGGCCCGTCCCTACGAAAGAGACAGCAGTATGAGGAGAAAGCTCCTAATTACAGCTTAAACTAAGGATCATCTTCTGATGTTTGGACTCGATCCTGGCATCAGCCGGCTGGTCTGACGCTCACCCAGGAAACTCGGGGCTGACTTCCACTCCCCCCGCAGCCGACCTTCCCAGAGCGATCGCAGAGACAGGCTCACACTCATTCCGGTGACCGAAAGACAACGCATCAGCTGCCTTGCAAGCATCTGAATTTGAGGGTCTAAATTCCATGGCATGTGTTTAATTATGGGTGAAATTGATGGAGATCTTGCTACTGAACTAAACGGTTTTCAAAAACTGATTAAGAAGAAACTACAGCCCAAAGAAGTCTTACCTGTCCCATGAGTGCAAAGCAAGACCCAGCGCATCCCGGGGTGGAATCTGAAGCCGATCATTCAGAAAGGATCAGTGCCCATGAGCTCACAGGGCCTGTCTCCATCGCCCCAACCCCGAGGAAGATGGGCGAATCTGCATAAGACGCCCTGCCCTTCTCCTCAACAGAAGGTGACCTTGCCTGAGAAAACCCTCCCTCTGGCTGGTAGCCTCTGGCCCCACCCCTCTTCCTGCAAAACCCTTCCCTTGCGCCCACCCAAGTCCTCAGACCTGCTCTCCACTTGCCAGACTGCCTGTTACCCAATTCACGAATCACTTAATGAAGCCAATTAGATCTTCAAGTTTACTCAGCTGAATTTTTATGTTTATCACAAACCAAACAAAATACTACCATCTTCTGGACACTGTGTTTAGAAATACCAAGACGTTTAAGGTCACAACGTTGAATAGACTTTCCGGTCTCTCTTTCCTTAGTGTTCTTGAGAACAGGCACTCTGTTCTGTTACCTGTAAAGAGCTTTCGCTCCCTCTGCTAAATCTGTAGGTTAATCCAGGCAAAGCGGCTGATGCTGCGATGTTTGCCTGGGTCAAGTGAGTATTTCAAGTTCTCCGTTCCTCTGCATTCGCTCGGCCGCTGGGCCAGCCGTGATCATCTCCCTGCAACGGTTGTTTCTGCCGCCTCAGAAGCAGCCTCCATTCTTGCCCTCAGTTAATACATTTCCCACAAAACGAGGCTGGGCATTCCCAGTCAAGGTGACTTCCGAAGACCCTACTGAGTCCTTTTTGCTCTTAGAACTAAGTCTGGAATTCTTCACATGATTTAAAACTCCTGTAGTCTCTGTCCTGCTCACTTGGACCCCTGAGGACCCATACCTGGGATCCGCCAATACCCCGGGCTCACTCTGTCTCCTCACTTACAGGCGTTCCAATAACAAACCCTTAACACTTATGCCAACTTCCCCAACACGCACACACGCATTCGCGCGTGCACGCTGCGTTGTTACCTGCTGTTACTCCAGTTTCCATGGGTGTTTATTCTGGCAGCGCATCGTGGCTTTTCAACCTGAGCTAAGCTCACCTCCTCACACCCCACGGACACCCCCTCCTCCTCCCGTCACAGTGTCACAGAGGTCTTGGCAATCTCTGTGTCCCCCACAACCTCTCACTTCCAAAAGCAGAGGTAGGACAGTCATCCCCATAGACGTGAAAACAGAGCCGAGGCTCACATAGACTACTTACCCACGGCCACACGACCCTTTGGAAAGAGAACCAGAACCGAAACCCTGCCCTTGGGTGCTGGCTCGGAGGGATTTCCCACACATCACAGGGCAGGGCAGTTCTGCAAAGTTCACACGGGGCGGTGGGAGGGTGGTGTGGAATGGGGTCCTCACTACTTCCAGGAACGTCACACCCCCACCATGCTGATGCTTAGCATACTTTAAAATGTGCACTAAAATAAGCTTGGGATGGTCTATATTCAGAGTAACCCTGAATTTATCTACCACTCAAACACGTCCCATGACATTTATTCTCTGCATCTCCGGATTTCATTGGTAAATTTCCTTTCCCGCATCTACGGAGTATCTGCATCTCTTCCCTGTCCGTCTGGCGTACAAGCACCGTGTATGTTCGGCACAACTGTTATCACTTGACACGAAAAGGCTCTCCTTACCAAACGGCAATGTAGTCGTTAACGGCCTCGGTCTGCAGCAAGGTGAAGTTGATGTAGACCCCGTGGCCGGCAGGCACGGTGATGAGCCAGATGCAGTCCTTCAGGATGGGGTACTCATCCGGGAACCCCGGCGAGTAGATGGTGCCGTTCTGAGAGGTTACGTTATACCCACAAGGAGCTGAAAAGGAAGCAAAACCAAAAAAAATTAAGCCCCATCCAGTCAGCTTTAGAAAGGACACAGTTAAATATTTCTAAGTCTCTAAGGCCCCTTAGCTGAAATTTCCCTTCTAAGAAATAATGATTGTGAAATATTTCTCAGTGACTACTTTGTCAAAGTGATTCCCCTGAAGTCTTAAAACCTTAGATGAATTTTACTTCTGAACTAAGTTATCTAAGTTCCATTTAATATATTCTCCAAACACTCAAAATCCCTTCAGGATAAAGTCATTCCCAGATAATTAAAAAAAAAAAAAAAAAAGCCCTTAGTTACCCAGTTATCCTGTGTGACTGAGCTGATAATCCATTGGTATGTGATCCAAGGTATTATGTAGAAATTATGCATAAATACATAATGGAAAATTTTTGTTGTTTTAAGTGAGATTTCTAAAACCTATTTAAACATCCAAGTCTCTTTGCCTAAAACAAAAGTATTATCAATTCTTGGCAGATCCGCACCTGAAGAAATGAGATAAAATCACCTAAGTGGCGTTTTTTTGGAAGCATTTTCATAGCTCACCAGCTTTCAGTGGTTGAAGACTCAACATCCCTAATCAGTCTGTGTTTATTTTACTTAATGAACTGGTGTTCCCTGTTGCCATGGCAATTATTTTGTCTTATCTACGGAGAAATGAAGTGACTATACATTAACAGGATAATCTGAATGCATTATTACATCCGGATGGTAGTTTAATACATCAAAGTCATAAAGCAGCAGGCGCTTTAACCAACCCAAATCCAAGAGATGCAGGATGAGTGGCTGGTCCTAGCATGAATCTTCCGGGGCTTTCAAAGACTTGTCACCCAAGGCGTAAAATTTAGGTGGAGAAAACAGGTTAAACCATGTTTAAAAAAAAAACACTTCAATAAACAATTCAAAGTCACGAGGGACGCCATGCTGTGAGTAGTATAGTACATGGCTGCCTTGATCACACACCTGCAGGCTTATTTCAGGGGAGGCGGAGAACGTTCGGGCTACCGTGGATGGAGTCCCGCCCACGTTGTGGATGAATCCAGCCTCGGAGAACATTTTAGGAGTTTTACGGCAAAATCATTGGTAAGTGGGGGTTGGAGTCGGACAAACCTCGTTTTGTAAACGAGGCACACGGACACGTAAAACCTGTGTGCTCTGGTGCCCCCAGAAAGTCCTCACACGTTCCTCACCTCCAAACATCACGCAAATATTCACCCTGTGTGAACCCTTCAAACGCATCCGTCCTGCCTGCTGCCAGGGTGAGCTGATCCCTTTCTTCAGAACTTGACTCATGTATTACTACCCCCAAAGGTGGTTTGGCTGGACGGCCATGGTTACTCTCTTACTACGCGGCTGTCAGACTGTCAGGCTGTTGGCAGCCGGAGTCAGGGACTGTGTCCCTTCTCATCGGCGCCCACAGCCTGCTTTCATTGGTCCCCTTGCCTAACTCAGGTCACAACAAATGAGGGATGACACATAACTGACAGATTGAAAATGAGTAACGTGATCACCACAAAATATTTCAGGAAGGAACATAAGGAAGCCAGGGGCTGACACACCCCATGTGGACCTGCGGTCATGGATTTGGTATTGACTTTATTAAAATCTATCATCTCCAAGACTTCCCTTGTGCATTTTGAGTTTTCAGGTTGAACCTCGTGATTGTATAACCACATTATATACAGTAGTAGCCTTCCCAATCGTGATAAAACACGACAAAACAGCAAACAAAAAAGGGTCAGGCCACCTCTTAAAGGGCAAAAGAAACAATATGGTGATTTTCTTGGTAGGACACAGCGCTGGCTTCTGACATTCTTTATGTCACTTACTAGCTCTAGGACATCGAGCAAGTTATCTATCCTTGCCACAATTTTTGTATGATATTCAAATAATAGGTCCTCCATTCACTTATTCAGGGAGTATTTATT
>PISW01007927.1:0-81570 GCA_004023785.1 Mungos mungo | reverse complement strand
TTTGTGTTGGAGGACGAAGATTGAAATGCAGGGGCTGAGCCCTCGGGTGCATATCCACCGTGAGTTATTTGCAGCCTCTATATGATTAAGATGGTCAGATATAGCCAGGAGGGGACGTAAGATGCAGACGGTGTCTAAGTAGGACTCATTTACATGTGGGCTTTTAATACAGCGTCCTTTTCCTTGACTGTCTCCCATAGAGAATTGTTGTCTCTCCCAATTACAGGCAGAAACCGTGATTAAATCTAAAGATTGTGAATAAGTAAAGGCAATTCCTACATAAAAAAGGGGGTTAGGAACTTAAACATACCCAGCAATCTTCAGAAAGGCTAGGATTAGATTGATTGAAAACATGATATATAGCATTAGGGTGCTAAGATATGGTCCTATTATAAGAGGCTGGGACTTTAACATATTTACTCGAGTACTATTTTTTTTCCATAGGTTGATAGGCTTGGTGGCCTGAATTGAGGGGCCCCATCGGCTGAGGAGCAAAAGGAATGGGGCTCCATTGTATGGTGAGGTCTATCATGGGGTCTCTTCCCAGACCATAGAGCCCCATTGTCCATGTCATTCCTACCTCCCACTCTTTAAATCTTTCCTCCCCGTTTTTAACCTTGAAAGTAAAAGGATTGCATTGTCCTAATGTTTTGCAAGTGGGATTGTCCTCTCTTGTATTTCTCAGTACTGCTCACTTTGTTCCCAGGATGTGATGGTTTCCCATCCCCAATAGCTGCAGTGATACCCAGGTCCTCCTCTCTCGCGATTAGGGTCTTTTCCCGTCCTACAAGCATAAGATTGTAAGAGCTGGAGAGCTACCTCCTCAGATATTCCCCCATGTCTCCTACGTTTCCCCGCATCTGCTCCAAAGTAGGGTGCCGTGCCGACTGAGCCCCAGAAGCCATTCCCTCTAGTTCAGAGAAACCCAAATCACAAAGATCTACCTTAAATTGGGGTTCTTTATCAGTCATTAATGTTTGAATGATTTTTCCCATTCGGCTATTTCCTAGTGTCCAAGTCCAATTCTGGGACAGTGATGGTTGCGAGTGGGCTGATCTATAACCGGTGTCCCCATATAAGTAGGAGTGCACATTAACAGACAAATCAGTTATTCATGCACCAGTCTTATCTTTGTTGGATTGAATGTGGGTTTTTGTTTGTTTGTTTGTTTTATTTTTTAAATGTTTTTGAGAGACAGAGACAGCCTGAGCAGGGGAGGGTCAGAGAGAGAAGGAGATACAGAATCTGAAGCAGGCTCCAGGCTCTGAGCTAGCTGTCAGCACAGAGCCTGATGTGGGGTTCGAATCCACGAACCGTGAGATTGTGACCTGAGCTGAAGCCAGACCCTTAACTGATTGAGCTAGCCAGGCGCCCCAGGATTGGATGTTTTGACGACTCTCCATGGTCTGTTGTTCTCAGCCATCTTGGGGGTGGTGGGTGGTGTTGCTTTGACATGAGATCGATGTATCCAGGTAGGGTGTCCTGCGACCTTCACAGCTGTTGGGGTGGTGAAGACGAGTCGATATGGTTCCCTCCAGCGAGGCTCTAACGAGCCTGAATTAAACCTGCAAATAAAAACCAAATCCCCAACTTTGTGAGGTGAGCAGGCGGGTCAATGTGTTTTATCAGCCCCTCTTGGATCTCCTTACTGAGCTGAGCTTGGACCAGCTTTAAGGCCTGTAGGGAATGGAGAAGCCTCTGATTAGTCCATTTTTCCCGAAGTTCTATATAGAGTCTGGGGACTAGTGGGGGAGCCCTTCTGAACATTATTTCATATGGACTGGGCCCGAGTTGGGAGGGTGTGCATCTGGTACGAAGTAGGACAAAGGGCAGGAGATCAACCCAAACTATTTCGGTCTCCAGGCATAATTTTGTTAATGTTTCCTTTAAAGTTCTATTTATTCTTTCTACCTGTCCTGAACTTTGGGGATGGTAGGCATGATGTAATTTCCATTCTATTTCTAGAACTTTACTAATTAATTTTGATATCTTAGCCATGAAGGCTGGGCCACTGTCAGACCCCAGAAATAAAGGCAAGCCAAATCTAGGAATTATTTCCTGTAGCAGTTTCTTTACAGTTATTTCTGCTGTTTCTCCTTTTGTGGGGAATGCTTCTACCCATCTGGAGAAGGCGTCTATGAACACCAATGGGTACCTGTATGCATAGTTTCCCTTTTCTATCTCTGTGAAGTCCAATTCCCAGTGTTCCCCGGGGTTGGATCCTCCATAACGGACCCCAGGTGGCCCAGTGAGTCTGGTAGCGTTGGTCCTTGCAGAGGTTATACATCGTTTCATCAGGTCCAAACGTATGGGGGTCAATTTAGGAATGTACACGTGGGGAGACCCTAGTTGAGATAGTTTCTTTTTGCCTAGATGAGTAGCTTCATGGAGTTGAGTCAACAGTGTTCTCCCCAGAGTCTCTGGAATGACTAATCGCCCATCAGGGTGTTGCCACCAACCATTTGGCTGTCTTCCCAAACCTTTTGAGACTATTGGGCCTCTTCTTCTGGGGAGTAGGATGATTTATCTGGCAGGGTGGGCTGAGGGTGAAGAACTAGCTGTTCAGCAATCCCCACTGATTTTTGGGCAACTGCTTTTGCCTCCCTATCTGCAGCTTGATTTCTCAAAATCTCAAGGGAGTCTCCTCATTGGTGTTCTTTACAATGAATTATGGGCACCTTCTCGGGAAGCCATACTACCTCAAGCAGGCTCAAGATTTCTTCCTTATTCTTAATGGATTTTCCCTCTGATGTTAGCAGTCCTCTATTTTTATATATTTCCCCATGCACATGTGCAGTAGCAAAAGCATACCGACTGTGTATACGGTTACTTTTTATTTTTCCCCGTTCGAAGCACCTGAGTTAAGGCGATTAACTTAGCCTTTAAAAATTTTTTTTTAATGTTTGTTTGTAATTTATTTTTGAGAGACAGAGAGAGACAGCACGAGTAGGGGAGGGACAGAGAGAGAGGGAGACACAGCATCTGAAGCAGGCTCCAGGCTGTGAGCTAGCTGTTAGCATGGAGCCCAACGCGGCGCTCAAACCCAAGAACCGGGAGATCATGACCTGAGCCGAAGCTGGAAGCCTGATGCTTAACCGACTGAGCCACCGAGGCGCCCCTAACTCAGCCTTTTCGGGAGAGGTTCCTACCTGTAGCGCTTGGGCCCATATTATGTGCATCCGATGATTTATCACCGAAGCTCTGACACATTGTTGTCCTTGGGAGATGAAACTGCTCCCATCCACGAAGCATGTATTGGTTGTGTCCGGAAGAGCCTGGTCAGTCAAATCAGGTCATCCGCTCCTACAGGTTTCTAGGAGCTCAAGACAGTCATGAACTGGTGGACAGTCATCCAATTGTGGAAAGGGAGTGACAGGATTAAGCCTGATTACCCTTTTAAAGTTGAGTCCTGGCTGGTCTAGCAATAGGTCCTGGTATTGAAGTAGTCTGGCATTTGAGAGCCATCTAGTGGAGGAACTGTGAAGCAGAGGTTCCACTGCATGAGGAGTGATGACCATCAGAGTTTGGCCTTAGGTGAGTTTATCAGCCTCTCTCACAAGGGAGGCGGCAGCAGCAACAGTTCACAGACAGAGAGGCCATCCGTGGGCTACTAGATCCAGGCGCTTGGATAAATAGGCAATGGGTCTATTCCAAGGCCCAAGGGTTTGGGTGATTACCCCCTCGGCAACTCCGTTTTGCTCAGTAACATGTAAAGAGAACGGTTTGGACATGTCTGGTAGGGCCAAGACCTGGGCTGACGTTAATGCCTGTTTTAGATTATCAAAAGCTTCTAGGTGAGCCAAGGGGGTGGATCCCCCTGCAGTTGCCTCATACAACGGTTTGGCTAATTGAGCAAACCCGGAAATCCAGATCCAGCAGTAGCCTACAATCCCAAGAAATTCTCGGACTTGTCGTTTGGTAGTTGGACGGAATAACTGAAGAACTGCTTGCACCCGGGAGGCAGAAAGGGACCTTTTACCTTCCTGTAAGGTAGATCCCAGATAGGTCATGTGGGTTTGGCACATTTGGGCCTTGTTCCCTGAAACTCGGTAGCCTAAGTGCTGGAGGGTCTGGAGGACTCCTTCTGTTGCCTCCTGATAGTAGCCTAGTCTGGTCTGGCAATCAGTAAATCATCGATGTCCTGTAAGATGGTAGCCTTAGGGTAATGGGCTCTCACTGGTAACAGGTCTTTGTTTAAGGCCTCCCCATATAGAGGGTCACCTGGGTGGCTCAGCTGGTTAAGTGGCCGACTTCAGCTCAGGTCATGATCTCGCGTTTTGTGGGTTCAAGCCCCACATCACGTTCTGGGCTGTCAGCTCAGAGCCTGGAGCCTGCTTGAGATTCTGTGTCTCCCTCTCTCTCGGCCCCTCCCCCACTTATGCTTGGTCTCTCTCTGTCTCAAAAATAAATAAACTATAAAAAAATAAAAAAAAAGGCCTCCCCATATAGAGTGGGGGAGTTCTTCAATCCTTGGGGCAATCGAGTCCATGTCAATTGTCTGGTGGCCCCAATATCTGGATCTGTCCATTCAAAGGCAAATATTGGTTGACTAACAGGAGCCAGCGGAATGCTAAAGAAAGCGTCCTTGAGGTCTAACACAGTAAATAACATGATCCAGAGGAATGCTTCAAGAGGGTGTAAGGGTTAGGTACAGTCGGGTATATAGGTTCCACCCTTGAGTTAACCTCTCATAGGTCTTGCACCGGTCTATAGACATTAGTGCCAGGCTTATGCACTGGCCACAGAGGGGTGTTCCAAGGTGATTTACAGGGTAGGAGAATACCTGCTTCCTGTAATCTCCGAATGTTTTGATATTCCCTGTTTTGCCTCTGGCCACGTTGGGTATTGTTTTATTCGAATTGGCTGAGCTAAAGCAAGCAATTGTGCCACCACCGGAACATGATGGGCAGCCAGCCCAGGGAGGTTCGTTTCAGCCCACACCTTTGGGAATTTTCCATTAGTCTCTTTATTAAGGGAGAACTGTTTAGCTCTTCGTTTTCCAAGAGATATAATAGATATTCTTCCACCAGAGCGCAGTGAAGAGGAATGTCGGAGCAGCATCTGATTGGAAATTTAAAGTTCCAGATTGGGGGCCAAAGGAGATGGTTGCCCTCAATTTTCTGAGTCAATCTCTTCCCAGCAAGGGATAGGGGCATTCTGGTATCACAAGGAAAGAGTGAGTTACTGTTCCTTTTCCCAAGTCTACAGTCCTCTGTGTCATCCAAGAATATGAAGCTGTTTTTCCTGTGGTCCCTTGTATCTGAGTTTTTAATTTGGTCACCAGTCCCAAGGGCATCTTAAGAACTAAATGTGTCACTCCCGTGTCAACTAAGAAATGAACATCGGTTTCCCCCACTCCTAACGTGACCATAGGCTCTTGGGGATCTAGCAGCTGAGAGCCTAGGCCCAGTCAGTCCTCTTCTTCTGTGAAGGAGGGGCCCTTGGGTGGGAAGGAGGTCTCATTCTTTTTGTTGCGTTTTGGGCATTCCCTTATACAATGTTCTTTTTCTTTGCAATATGCGCATTGATCCTTTCCAAGAGGGGATCTTTTTGAAAGGCTCCTTTTCCTTTCCCTTTGGAACAAATCCATTGTCTGAGAGCACTGCAATAGTTGTTTATCCCATCTGTTTGGCCAGTCTTTCCTCTGGGGTGTCTCAATTATGAAATACCTTCATGGCTACACTCATGAGTTTATCCCTATTTTCCCCATCGAAACCTAACTTCTGTAACTTTTTACAAATGTCTGGGGCCGACGCAGCTATGAAAGCCAAATTGAGTGCCTTTCGGTTTTCAGGGGCACCCGGGTCTATGGGAGTGTAGGTCCGGTATGCCTCTAAAAGCCATTCTAAGAAGGCAGCAGGGGATTCCTCAGGTACCTGTAGAACCTCGCTTACCTTAGATAAGTTGGTAGGCTTGTGAGCAGCACCCCTGAGGCCGCCCAAGAAATGCTGGTGATAGTTGGCAAGTGATATCCTACCTATTGGTGAATTGTAATCCCAATCTGGATGTGTTGAAGGTGCTGCTTCTTCCAGGTGGACATATTGGGATGCCTAGAAAGCTGTCCCATCTGTGCCTATGACAGTGCGATGAATGTGGTTGTAGATACTTTCTCCTTCTTCAGAAGTGAAGAGTCCCTGTAAAAGCTGCTGACAATTGTCCCACGTGGGTAAGTGAGTGAAACACAGACTGTAACAGTGAAATGAGAGCTTGTGGCTTTTCAGAGAAAGAGGGATTTTGATGTTTCCAGTTGTACAAATTATCTGTGATGAAAGGAACATAACCGTATCTGTCTCCATCATTGGCTTCCCACAAGGGCAGGAGGGAAGCTGGTACAGGCAGAGCCACCTGGGGTCCAGAGGAGAGCCCAGTCCAAGTGTGGGGAGGTGGGATAAGGGGGTTCCCAGAGGGAGTAGTTGGAGGAAGAGGGGGAGGATGAGAAGATGAAGAAGTTGGATGGGGGAAGAGGATGGGGTTGAGGAGCTAGGACTTAGGGGTGAAGGAGGAGGTTGACTAGAGAGATCAAGGAGAATCTCCTCTAGAGACGGAAGAACCGGTTTTACCTGTTTTACCTCTGTCTTCAGAGAGACTAAGGGATTCTTTGCTGTTACCAAAACCCTGCAATTAGGTTTTAAAGAACAATGAGACAGCCATGTGGGTGGCTGTTCACGTGCCTGCATCCAAATATCAATGTAAGGAAATTGATCTGGATGCCCTGGATTTTTAGTTACCACTTGCCATACAGCCCGGCAGGCTGAAGGGTCGAAAGTGCCCTCGGGTGGCCATCCAGTTCCAAAAGCTGGCCATTCCCATTCGCAGAGGGCCCGCAACCTGCCCCTAGAATATTTAATTCCATACTCATCCGCCCTTTCAGGCGAATAGATGGCCTGGAAGTCAGTGAGAAAACCCTCCAGAGGCACATATACCCTTGACCCTGAGTTGCCCATTTGACCAGAAGTAATGAACAAAGCACAAGGACACAGATGGTGACAAGACACTCAAAACGAGAACAAACGTATATGACAGACCCAAGAGGCACCAATAACAGAAAATGTTTACACAAATGTTGGGGTGATCAGGCCCAACGTCGACGGTCCGAAGACCCATATGGTCCGGAGACCCAGACGGTCCAAAGACCTAAACTCGCAGACTAACATCTTAGCTGGTTCTGTTGGTGAGGTTCCTGGCTTGTCAGCCACCTCTGACCCACCCTACAGACTGGTCGCGACCAGCACAAGTCTTACCTCCAGAGGTGATGGGAAATGAGCTCAAAGCAATCTCCAAAATTGTGGCCCGGTGCCAGGGCCTGATTGAATGGGATTTCTCCTCTCGGGATCGGGATCTCGGGGCCTCCAAAATGTTAGACCTTTCCCTCCTAAAGCGAGTCACCGAGAGTGAAACCCACAGACACAAACGGAGATGATGAATGAATTTTATTGTAGTTCGGCCGAACGGCTCCTCCCGAGTGCTGGCAAGTCCTCAGGAGAGAGTGCCGCTGATGTGAAGCTCAGGGTTTATATAGGTTATGGCAAGGCAGGAAAGGTCATTATTGAGGTGATCAATCATAGGTCTGAAGGGGAAGCGAAGCGGGTGCATAGAAGCGAGAACTTTGCAGGTAAAAGCTGGGATCTAGCAACAGCACCTTAGAATCTAGCAATAGCATCTTAGAATCTAATAACAATATCTTAGAATCTAGCAACAATATCTTAGGAAAAAACCGAACTTAGCCATTAGGCTACAATTAATTGTTACATCTTAGGGCTTTCCAGAGCCCAGTTGCTCAACCTTTAATTATTTACCAGGGTTGGAGAGTAAAACAACGGTTGGTATTTTTCTGTTAGGGTCAGCTTGACCTGAGGAGGGTTGAAGACTAGTTCATAGCCTGGAGGTTGCTTCAGATTCTGTCTCTGTTTCTCTCTCTGCCCTATCTCTGTTCATGCTCTGTTTCTGTCTCTAGAAACTAAATGTGTGTGTGTGTGTGTGTGTGTGTGTGTGTGTGTGTGTGTGTGTGAAGAGTATAGAACGTGTAGCCAATCTGTGGCTTGAATTTGCATAAAACTGCTGTATTTTCATGTTTCAAATTCTGATTTGTGGTTTGTATTTGCAAACTATATCACAGCAGCCATGAGTCCTTGTATGCAGCAGGCCACTGGTACCAATTTGTCTCGTTACAGTCAATGTTCACTTTACTTACGTGGTTCACGGTCTCCATCCCAGAATCACCCAAACATGAAAGTTCTTACCTTTGTATACTGGAGATCCTGGTTTTTGCAAATACAACTTCATGTTAGTTCTTGATCTCTTAAGATTTCAGTTTTTTCTCTGCAAGGTCACAAACACTCATTTATCATTCTTTTATGTTCAGCCAAAAGGAACCAGTATTACATAGTTATGGTGTGTTTAAGAGTGTCGTAAATTCTGTAGTGTAACTTAGCACAAATGATAAAGGGCATCGTTTCAGAAAGGAACAAATCAGGCATTTGTTGGTGTAAAGAAAGAAGTATTGATAATGTTTCATCTTTGATTTAAACTTCCCTTTGCCCTGAGGTTGTGTGTGACCTTCACTCTAGATTACGTACAATTCCTGGGCCTAAATGGCATAGAATATTGTTGCACACATTTCAAATTCAGATATTGATTCTTTATTTTTCGTTCAGTAGTACTTCAAATTCGAGTGAAGGAGCAGAATATTGAAAAGCTTTCCTTTTCTTATAATTTTTAAATGTTTGTTTATTTTTGAGAGACAGAGACAGAAGGTGAGCAGGGGAAAGGCACAGAGAGAAGGAGACACAGAATTTGAAGCAGGCTCCAGGCTCTGAGCTGTCATTACAATGTCTGATGCGGGGCTCGAACACGTGAACTGGGAGACCGTGACCTGAGTCGAAGATAGTAGCTTAACCTACAGAGCCACCCAGGCGCCCCTGGAAAGCCTTCCTAAGTGTTCTAAAGTGGCCGTCAGGAAACAGCGTTTGGAGAAATAATTTCCTATATCCTTCTATCATGTGCTGTTTTCTCTGGTGAGCATAAAGCTGGATTTGAATCTGTAGATTCTCCAGCAAGAGACATGTTTCTTTTTCTTGTAAATAGGTCTTGCTGTCTGTAGACTCGAACTGGACAAGATCTTGGGAAAAGGAAATTGCCCTGGTGCATGAAGAGAAAGAGGACCGTAACCACACAGCCAGGTAAGTGGGAATGAGTGAGACAGATGACAGAGGCAAGGGTCAAAAGTCAAAGGAAAAACTCAACCTTAAAATGTGCTTTGCAAGCTCTGCTTCAGTGGACTGACTGTGGAAGCCTAGGTTGATTTCTGCAGTGGCCACAGAGGGACATATGCTGTCTCTCTCTTCTCAGGCTCCTACATCCTCTAAAGAGTTATCTTCTGGGCCAGTGTCTTCTGTGGCATTCACAGTGAAACCCAAAAGCCTCCCCTGAACACCAGGGTCTGTGTGATCCAACTGCTGTTCCATTGCTTTGGGGAGCATGTGGAAATCTATACACATAGAAAGTTTCTAAGTGTTGGCCCCAATGCGATTCACTCCTCTCCCCTTGTTGGGTGCCCTTCTCTGTTGGAGACATGCACAAACTCTGGTGAAACATCAGGAATGTGTGGGTAGATTGAATCTCCCCCATCAAATGTTACACAGAGCAGCTTTCCCCTTAGAGGCTTCCCTGTTGACCAGACCCTGTACTCCATCCTCAGAAATGTATTTGGGAGCAGGACGCCTGAGTGGCTCTGTTGGTGAAACGTCTGACTTTGGCTAAGATCATGACCTCATAGTTCGTGGGTTCAAGCCCCTTCATTAATACCTAATTGTCACTAAGCCCCATCAACAACTGCCAAAATCCTTGGGGTTGGACACTGGAGATGGTAGTTCAAAAACCCATACAGGGATCCCACTAGGAAGACAAACCTGAGAACAAGTTTCTTGAACGTTGCTTGTCAAAATTTCACGTATATACAAATCACTTGAGGTTACCATTAAAACAGATTCTAGGGCCCTGCACACAGATGTCATGACTCCCTAGGATTGGAAAAGGTCATAAGTTTGTCCTTTGACCAGCTATTGAGGTTGCTGACCCAAGACTTCATTTCCAGTAGTACCAAGCTAGGAAAAGAAGGGCACATTTCAGTCCTTTCCACTTAACCATCCTATCTCAACATGAATACTGCCGTTCCCAGTGTAAAGACTACTAACAGGTTCTGGAAAGATGACATTTTCTGCTTGTCCTCTCAAGTTGGAAAGGAACTAGATAAGGTAGGGCTGTCTTAGCAAGGCTGTTTGGGATAAATAATATGTACACATTTGTGAATGTTTATTGAGCATCTTTTCCATACTTTAGGTATATGAGGATGCAGTGTGTCCAAGATACTGTGCAGGGAACCATACATACATTATGCAAGTTAATCTTTCTAAAACCTTGGGAGTTGGGTACTGCACATTCAGATTTTCCAGGAGGGTTTTGGATGCTGGGTGAGCCTTTCGGGGATTACAGATGGTTTCTCCTGTTTTGTGTCATTAGTAATCTTTTTTTTTTTTAATTTTTTAAAAATTTCAGTTAGTTAACATATAGTATAATAGTTTCAGAAGTAGAATTCAGTGATTCATCACCTACATACAACACCCAGTGCTCATCACAGGAAGTGCCCTCCTTAACATTTATCACCTATTTAAGCCATCTCCCATACCTTCCCTCTGTGTCACTCTTTTTTTTTTTAAGGTTTGCAAAATCATTCAATTACAGGGCGGCCTAGGGTCTCGATCGGCGACTATCAGGTTAACTTTAACATTAGGTAACAGGGCTAAACTATCCTGTACAATTCCTGAGCTATTGGCATAGAAGTAACATTATTCCCCTAAAGCCTGGCATAGCCCTACTTGGTGTAAGGGGAATTTCTTACCCTGTAAAGGGCATAGGAAAGGAGAACTACCCAATTTCCTCCAGTCTCCATGGTTAATTTGGTAAGGGTCTCTTTTAGGGTTTCTAATATCTGGCGCTGTCTGGTATATAAAAGTAAGAATGACAGCCACTTTGTTCAGGATCCTTGGGCGTGTAAGTACAACACGCCTCCATGGTTCTGTCTACATTACTAACCTTGGCCAAATTGGTGGGCCATCTAGTGACCACTCGAGGACCCCCCCATTAGAGTCTGGTGGTAGAGGCGTAGGCTCTCCTTACCTTTTGCCTAGTTGAAATCCCATGCCCAGATTAGAGGCAATTAATACCAACAGAACATCTTATCTATAAGGGGAAAGTGAGCGCAATGAGGAACTTTTGCTGTTTCCCCAGCTTTCTGGGGCGACATTTGCCAGTCCAATGGCAATGAGACAGGACAGTTTATTTTACTGGACCGGTAATTCCTCAGGCTTCTGCTGGTGACTGCTCAGGCTTTTGCCAGTGATTCCTCAGGCTTCTGCCGGTGATTACTCAGGTTTCTGCCGTACTAGACCAGCCAGCTTCCGGGGTGTGGCTGGAGCAGGGCTGGAGATTCTCCGGAGTCAAGAGTCTTTTTGAGGATCAGTTCAGGCTGATTGACTGGATCTGGATCACCTCACCAGGTTGAGGGTTCTTCTGAATTGGTCCACTTAACTGAGAGAGAGATCTGAAACTTTAATAAGGGCTGAACTTTTTGTTTAGTTGCATATCTGTGAAGTCCATCTCTAAGTTTTTGAAAGCGGTACTCCCATCCTTTAAATATCCCCATAGTAAATCACAGAGGACTATGTATACACGAAATACTGTAACAATATTTTTTTTTTGAAGTTTACCTCAAGTTGTCTAATTTAGGCAAAAAACAAGCATTCAAAGACAATCAGAACTAGAATTTAACATCTATTGTGGTGTATTGTTGAAACAGTTTTCTCTCTAAAAAAACCTCCATTATCAGAAATAGCCAAATCGAGACTAATGAATTGGTGGAACGAGTCCATTCTTAACAACCCTAGCCCAATTATTTACATAAGTTCAGCAAGAATAAAGATTGTTCATGAGGATTTTTTTAAGTTTGCTTTGCTGGGTCCCTTTTATAAGGATCCTCCAGGTTGAACTTTTAGTAGCTGCTCTGGGCCAGAAGCCGAGCCAAGCCAGCACTTTCCATCAGACAGGCCTGCAATACCTGTAAATTGGGCCAATACCTCTTCCTGAGGTTCCCAACATATGCTGAGGTTCCAGAACCTGCCAGGAAGTGACCTTCTTTACTCACCTGGGAAGGCTGCTTGGAATTTTGTGAGCAATGTATCCAGCCAGCATTTCCATGAGGCTTTATGGCTCCATGTTCCATAAAGTCAACCTTAGTTCCTTAAAGCTGTCAGGTCATCTCTGAGCCTATGCCTGACTCTTGAATAGGACATTCCAGTCAAAGCCTTGGTCAAATCACCAGTGTTTCCAATGGTGTCCTACTATAAAATGAACAGCTTCTTATTAAACTTATGCAAACAATTGTAATGGCCATGAAAAAGAAATACTCACTGAGTTTTTGAATTTCAGATGGTTTAAGTGTGCTCTAGACAAGCAAACACTTTGACATTTCTGAATATCACAGATATCTTTTTTTTAATATGTTAATTGTAACTTTTTTTTCTTTTAATAGTTTATTGTCAAATTGGTTAACATACAACACCCAGTGCTCTTCCCCATAAGTGACCACCACTTTCACCACCACCTCTTTCCCCCCTCCCCCTTCCCCTTCAACTCTCAGTTCATTTTCAGCATTCAATAGTTTTTCAAGTTTTGTATCCCTCTCTCTCCCCAACTCTCTTTCCCTCTTCCCCTCCCCCACAGGTCCTCCATTAGGTTTCTCCTGTTTTCCTGTTAGACCTATGAGTGCAAACATATGGTTTCTGTCCTTCTCTGCCTGACTTATTTCGCTTAGCATGACACCCTCAAGGTCCATCCACTTTCCAACAAATGGCCATATGTCATTCTTTCTCATTGCCATGTAGTACTCCATTGTGTATATATACCACATCTTCTTGATCCACTCATCAAGTGATGGACATTTAAGCTTTTTCCATGTTTTGGTTATTGTTGACATTGCTGCTCTGAACATTGGGGTACATGTGCTCCTATGCATAAGATTTCTGTATCTCTTGGGTAAATCCCTAGCAATGCTATTACTGGGTCATAGGGGAGTTCTATGGATAGTTTTTTGAGAAACCTCCACACTGTTTTCCAGAGTGACTGCACCCGTTTACATTCCCACCAACAGTGTAGGAGGGTGCCCGTCTCTCCACACCCTCGCCAGCATCTATAGTCTCTTGTTTTGTTCATTTTAGCCACTCTGACTGGCATGAGGTGGTATCTCAGTGTGGTTTTGATTTGTTTCCCTGATGATGAGTGATGTTGAGCATTGTTTCATGTGCCTGTAGGCCATCTGGATGTCCTCTTTGGAAAGTGTCTGTTCATGTCTTCTGCCCATTTCTTCACTGGGTTATTTGTTTTGTGGGTGTGAGGTTTGATAAGTTCCTTGTAGATTTTAGATACTAGCCCTTTATCTGATATGTCGTTTGCAACTATCTTTTCCCATTGTGTCGATTACCTATTAGTTTTCTTGATTGTTTCCTTTGCAGTGAAGAAGCTTTTTATCTTGATGAAGTCCCAAGAGTTCAGTTTTGCTTTCATTTCCCTTGCCTTTGGGAATGTGTCGAGTAGGAGATTGCTGCGGTGGAGGTCTAGGAGTTTTTTCCTACTTTCTCCTTGAGGGTTTTGATGGTTTCCTGTCTCACATTCAAGTCCTTCAGCCATTTTGAGTTAATTTTTGTGTATGGTGTAAGAAAGTGGTAGAGTTTCATTCTTCTGCATGTTGCTGTCCAGTTCTCCCAGCACCACCTGCTAAAGAGGCAGTCATTTTTCCATTGCATACTCTTTCCTACTTTGTCAAAAATTAATTGGCCATACATTTGTGGTCCCAGTTCTGGGTTCTCTATTCTATTCCATTGGTCTATGTGTCTGTTTTTGTGCCAATACCATACTGTTCTGATGATGACAGCTTTGTAGTAGAGGCTAAAGTCTTGGATTTTGATGCCTCCCATTTTGGTTTTCTTCTTCAATATAACTTTGGCTATTCGGGGTCTTTTGTGGCTCCATACGAATTTGAGGATAGTTTGTTCCAGCTTTGAGAAGAATGTTGGTGCAATTTTGATAGGGATTGCATTGAATGTATAGATTGCTTTGGGTAGTAATGACATTTTCACAATGTTTATTCTTCCGATCGATTAATGGGGAATGTTTTTCCATTTCTTGGTGTCTTCTTCAATCTCTTTCGTAAGTTTTCTATAGTTTTCATCATATAGGTCTTTTACATCCTTGGTTAGGTTTATTCCTAGGTATTTAATAGTTTTATAAACAAGAAACTGATCAAGGACGTTTTCTAAAAAATTATTGTGGTGTATGATGTATTTCTGTGAGATCCATTTCTACTTGTGTGTAAATACCACCTTCATGTAGCATTGATTAAGAAAAGCAACTTGAGGGGCGCCTGGATGGCTCAGTCGGTTAAGCGACTGGCTTCAGTTCAGGTCATGATCTCACAGTTAATGGGTTCAAGCCCCACGTCGGGCTCTGTTCTGACAGCTAGCTGAGAGCCTGGAGCCTCTTTAGAATTCTGTGTCTCCCTCTCTCTCTAACCCTCCCTGCTCATGCTGTCTCTCTCTGTCTCTCAAAAATAAATAAAAAACCATTTAAGATAAAAAAAAAAAAAAGAAAAGCAACTTGATTGAGAACAAGTTTGTGACAATATATACATAAGCATTGAACCAAACACAAGATATTTTAGAACCTACGTGTTACACAATTTCAAATTCCATTTTACATACACTCTGAATTTGTAGAAGTGGGAGGATCCACCTCTACTTGAAGAATGTTTATGTCTGAAGATCAAACTATTGTTGATTGGCAGAAATTAATGGTTTTTTGGTTTTATTTAAATATTTTATAAGCATACAGTTTATCATTTTTATATTAAAATTGATATACGTAATGTAGTTATTTTCGATTGCTACCATAACCAATCATCATGTATTTAGGAGCTAATAAAAACACAATCTTATGTTAGTAATGGTGAACTTGAGTAGATTTGGTCTACTTTCTATTCAGGGTCTTGTGTGGTTAAAAATGAGGGTTTCATGAAACCTTTATCTTCTGGGTCACCACCCTCATTCTTTTATCCTCATGTATGCACAGCCACTAATCTGCTTATTTAAGTTTTTTCCACCATTTGTACTCAGAGATAAGTGATCTATTATACTAGAATAAGGGGCCCAACTTAAGGATTTGATACACGTATGTATTGCAAAGTATTTCCAGTAGATCTAGTTAATATTCATCACCTCACAGTTATAATTTTCTTGGGTGTGATAAGAAGTTTTAGGAGCTATTCCCTTTACATCTTTCAAAAAGGCAATACAGTATCGTTAACTATAGCCAGCATATACTGTATATACACACCACATTATCTACTCCTCTGACAGCGAACACAGATTATTTCTCTGATGTTGATTAATGGTTTAGGGCCTGTTAAAGGCCTTACAACATTATTGACGTGTAAGGTTTCTCTCCAGAATGAATTCTCTGATGTGAAGAGCTGAGTACACTTTAAAGGCCATCTACCTTTTTTTATATTTGTAAGGTTTCTCTGCAGTACAGATTCTGTGATGTTTGGTAAGGTTTGAGGTGTGGGTAAAGACCTTACCACATTCTTGACATTGGTAAGGTTTCTCCCCAGTATGGGTTCTGTGATGTTTGGTAAGGCCTGAGGCGTGGGTAAAGGCCTTGCCACATTGCTTTCATTGGTAAGGTTTCTCTCCAGTATGGATTGGGTAATGTTCAGTAAGGTTTAAATGATCAGTAAGGGCTTGCCACATTCTTTACATTCATAAGGTTTCTCCTGAGTATGGATTCTGTGATGTCTGGTAAGGTCTGCAGGCTGGGTAAAGGCCTTTGCACATTCTGTACATTGGTAACGTTTCTCTCCAGTATGGATTCTGTGATGTCGTGTAAGGATTGAGTGCATGTTAAAGGACTTGCCACATTCTTTACATTGGTAAGGTTTCTCTCCAGTATGGATTATCTGATGTCGAATAAGTTCTGAGGGTCAATAAAAGGCCTTGTCACATTCTTGACATTGGTAAGGTTTCTCTTCAGTATGGATTCGGAGATGTTCAGTAAGATCTGAGGGCTGGTTAAAGGCCTGGCCACATTCTGTCCAGTATGCATTTGCTGGTGGTCAAAGGCTTTGACACACTCATCACCTATACACCTTTTCTTTCTAGTACCAATTGTCTTCTGTGTATTTAAGTTTGATGAATCACCAAACATGTTCCCAGGTTTATTACATAGGTTATGGTTTTTTCCCACATGAGTCCTCTGATGATCACCAACATGGGAGGACTGGTTAAGAATTTTCCCACATTCATTACATTTGTAAGGATTCTCTCCAATAGGGATACTCTAATGTGTAATGAGATTGGTGCTTTGATCAAAGACCTCCCGATTTTTATTACATTCATAATCATTCTCCGGAATGGGAGTCCCCGGATGTCTTCGATGGCCTTCACTCTCCCCATCCTTGTTCCAGTCTGTCATTAAGTGTCCATTCTCAAGGGAACTATGTTTATATCTACTCACGGACACTTTTTGGAAAGAAACGTCTGTGCAAGGCTTTGGCAGGAATGTCTGGGTGCCATGTGAAAATATAGCTGAAAGAGATAAAATAAGGAAAGTCAAGTCATTCCAGGGACTACTCTCAGATGAATGTACTGACAACTTCTAATATATGACCTTAAAATCAACCAGTGACCATCAGGAAGATAGCTGAGAAGAAATCACCAGGTCTTCACTCTTCCAGGGACACGTAAAATTACCTACAAGGAACTTAATAGAGAATTCTGTAGCATATCTTGGTGTACCACAAATCACTTTCTTACGCCTCAGAAAATCAGGAAAAGGACCCTATGTGCTCAAAATTCGCAGAAGAAAGGAAATTTAAACCTAAAACAGAAATGAAAAATAGGGGATATAGCAAATACCAAAGAAATGAACAACAGGAAAAGTTGGTGTTCACAAAAGCCCCCCAAAATCAACAGACCTATATCTAGTCAGAATGATAGAGAAGACTAACTAAAATCAGAAGCGAAGGCAGACACTGTAAACCTGAAACCATAGACATAAAAACATAGGGACACAACAGACAATTATATGGCAAGAAGTAGATACCAAAGAATGGTTATGAATTTCCAAAATGGTAAAATGTACCTGAACTCCATCATAAAGTTAGCTAGATAGCTAGGTATCTATGTAACTAACTATCCGGGGTCTTTGTTTGTTTGTTTGTTTGTTTGTTTTTTCATTAAGAAATTTGACATGGTTAATTCTTTAATTAACAAATAATTCTTTTTTTATATATAAAAAAAAGAATTGGTTGTTGTCAAATTGGTTTCCTATAACACCCAGTGAGGGGGTGATGGTCATGGTGGGGGGCACTTGTGGGGAACAGTATCTGGGGTCCTCAACACACCATAAAGCTTTTGGGTAACTGGGAAAGGAAAGGTGCATTTTGGCACACTGTTGAAGTTCACTTGGGTAGTAGAGCGAGATAGCAGGCATGTACCCCACTGGCATTTCGATAGCCTCCCTTACGGCCTTGAGAACTATACCCGTACTCTGGTCAGAAAGCAGCTCCTGTCGAAGATTTGGGAAGAAAAAAAATCATTCTCCTCTTTTCCACATCCCCAAGAAATGATTGTTGAAACAACTGTGCCTCTGATTTGGAAGAACTAGAAATAGATAAATTTCCTCGTATTTGGAGTGCCAGGAGGGGAAGTTGGCGCAGCTCCTTGTGGTAAGAGGGCTTGATTATTTACAAAGGGTGGTCTTGCTTGCACATTTGTTCCTCGCAGGCCTGTCATGTCAGAATCATTGGTTGCCAGGACAAGAGGCAATACTGGGGCCCAAGCCTCCATAGACTGGGGAGGGGCTCGTTTGGGATGAGGTAGGCTGTGGGCCAGAGGCATCTCCGTTTCTAGGGAAGAGATTGCCAGTGGATCCTGGTCACCTCGTGGTGGCTCTCTATGGCTTTGGGCATTTTTTTTTCCCCATTATCTCTCTCTCTCTTTTTTTTTTTTTTTGTATGACATTTTATTTTATTTCATTATTTTAATAGTTTATTGTCAAATTGTTTTCCATATAACACCCAGTGCTCTTACCCACAGATTGGGCACATTTTGAATGCCACAATATTAGACAGGATGTTTTTTGAAAATCTGTCAACTATTGCAATATACTGAGAACTGTGGACTAAGAGGAGAATACTGGCTATTGCTGTATTGGAATAGATACTATTTTCTTAGGTAACACTAATATTGACACTTTCAAAATTTTAAGATCCCATGCTCATATTGATCAGAATCTTGAAATGATAGAGAAGTCTCCCACCTGTCATGATTATAAAATTATTATCCATATAATATCCATGTATCCACCTATTTTTACAGTCCCAAAATGAAAAATTTTGTTTAGGTACTCTCCCAGAGTGGTTTTTCTATATACATATATACAATTATAAATGTAGATTTATTTTCCTCCTTCCTTATATTTGGAGATTATTCCATTTCATCGTTTTTTACCAAAGGATTTTGGGTTGTTCCCAATCTTTGGCTTTTACATAAGGGTGGTGAATACTCGAAGGTCCTTGTTTTGCAAGTTTCCAAGTACTCTGTAGGCTGAATTTGGGGAGGAAATGCTGGTGAAGAGAAGAAAAAGTACACGTAATTTTGATGGGTATTACCAAATTGCCTTCCACAGGTATTAAAATAATTTAACCCCAATACCAAGATTGCCGGTTTCTCCACAAGGTCACCCAGAGATGACTGGCACTCTTCTTTTGCTGATCTTCAAGGTGCAGAGTCTGAGTTCAGTACTTGTGGCTTGAGTCTGCTTTATGGGCAGCAGTGTGTCTCCCTCATATTCCCCTCAGCTAGTGCCCCCTCCAATCAGTTGGCAGCGAATGTGTGTGGAAATGTAAACTACAGAATTGAGATCCCAAATTTTGCAATGTGAAAGAAACACACACAACTGTCCTTGCCCTGATGGAACACCTGGGTGGCTCAGTAGGTTAAGCATAAGACTCTTGAATTTGGCTCTCTGGTTGTGATCTCCTGGTTTCTGAGATCCAGTCCCTTCTGGGGCTCTGGGCTGACCATACAGGGCCTGTTTGTGATTCTCTCCTCTCTCAAAATAAATACACATTAAAAACAACAACAGGGGCACCTGGGTGACTCAGTTGGTAAAGCATATGACTTATGTTCAGGGCATGATCTCGTGGATCCTGAGTTCAATACCTGCTTCCAGCTCTGCTCTGACAGTTCAGAGCCTGGAGCCTACTTCAGATTCTATGTCTGTCTTCCTCCCTCCCGACCTCCCTCTGTCTCATAAATAAATAGATGGATGGATGGATAGATAGATAAGTAGATAAATAAGACAAAAACTGTCCTTGCACATAAAATCTAGAAGCTCTGTCCCAAAGGGAGTGTTTCCAAGTGGAGAAAACAGTTAACTTTAGATGACTCTGTGTCAAAGTAGCAAAATCTGAATTGTTTACATTGGTTGGATTTCTCCTCAAAATATATACTCTGATGTCAAAGATGGTTTAAAGAATGCTTACAGGATTTACCAAATTGTTCACCTTTGTAAGATTCCTTCCTAGTAAGTATTCTCTGATGTTCAGAAAAGTCAGAATACTGGGCAAAGGTTTTACACCATTCTTGTCATTTTCAAGGCTTCTCCCCAGTAGCTATTCTGTGCTTTTGAGTGAGTTTTGAAGTCTGGTTAAAACTTTGCCACATTTAGTACATTTGTAAATTTTTAGGAAGGATACAGTGACATATAAAGACCTTTAAGCTTTGATAAAAGACTTCGTGATATATCTTTCTTTTAAAACGATATCTAGAAACTTAATTCTTTGTAGTTCCATAGAATATGAATCTTAAATTTTCTTTCTGGATTTATTGCTTTCATAAGTTCTGTCTCCATTATAATCAACTTGGTAATTATTGAAGATCAAGTCCTCACAAAAGGCCTTCAGAAGTTCATTCCACATAAAACACTGTTCCAAATTATGTATTATGAGATAATTATTGAACAGTAATGGTTGGGTAAAGACTCTCCTGAGTATATCAAAATTAGGGTCTTTGGAACAAGGACGGATTATATGGTGGTAAAACACACCCTCATGAAAGGACTTCCCAAATTGATGACATTTGGACATCATTTGGACATCGTTTGGACATTTATTTACTTTGAGTGAGAGAGCAAGAAATGACAAGTCAAGGAGAGGGGCAGAGAGAAAATCCTAAGCAGACTGGGGTGAGGGGCAGAGTGAGAGAGACAGAATCTTAGGCTCCTCACTCTGAGTGAAGCCCTTCCCGGGGCTTGATCCCACAGCCCTAGGATCATAACCTGAGCCCCAAACAAGAGTTGGACGTTTCACTGATTGAGCTACCCAGGTATCTCAACTACTTAATTGATTTCTCATCTTTACTTGGTATTTTCTTTTGTTCCTGAGTTTTAGCTATGTTTTATTTTCCAGTCCAGTGTGGTGTAATAAGAAGAAGAAAATTTGAGGGACGCCTGGGTGGCTCAAAGTCCAGTGTCAACCTCTTGATTTCTGCTCAGGTCATGATCTCAGTGTTTGTGGAAACAATCCTGTATCTGGCTCTGCTGTCATCTTGGAGCCTGCTTGGGATTCTCTTCCTCCCCTGCTTGCATGCCCACTCTCTCTCAAAATAAATTATTTTCTTAAGTCTAAATGTTGGGGTGCCACATAACTGATGTAATCCTCTAGTCCATTGATGTTTTCCTGTTATTCTGAGGGAGTGATGACAACATTGTATTTAAATCTCAGGAGTAGCCTCAAATGATCCAGTTGCCAACCATTTCCCTTTGTAAAAACTCCAAACCATATAAGAACCTAGAAGAGCCCATGTGACTTATGTGGGAGGGTAGTGAAAAATGGGTCTCCATAACACAGGGTAGAAGAACAGCTGTGATACCTTCATCACTGGAATGGAGAGGAGGACATGGAAAACCTGGAGAAGATATGGAAAGAAAACAAGTAAAATGTATCCTTCTCAATCCAGAGTGAGCAGTACAATCTTGGATAGGTGTCCTCTTCCCACGTGAAGAATTCATGGCAGTGCTTCAGCCTAGATGTTTTTCACACTGTCCTTTGGGTTGCAGGATTACTCCTACCAGAATAGTGTTTTCTCCCTACACTTAGAACATCTAGTAAGCACTAAGCAATGTCCTATGCTTGGTGTCATCAAATCTTTCTTAAAACAACCCATGACTCATGAATCTGCAAGCTTTCACATAATCGAATCATTACAGTAAAGTGGAGAGCTTGAATGGTGTCACTTCCAAGAAGGGAACAGAACAGTAACTGGAGAAATCTTACTTAATATTCTTGTTCAGTTGAGAGGAAGAGGTGAAATGTAGCAATTAAACTAAATGGGATTTAATATGTTCACTGTGGAATTACTCCCATAATCAAATTAATTTTGGAACACTATGTCATTTCATGGAAACCATTCTTAAAATCCCTGAAGTATGCAATAAGTAACAATTTCTGAACATTTGAACAAGGAAAAGAGAGTAGATCTTGCATAAGTAATAGGCAGGTAGATGAGACAGGATTAGTATAGGGAGACTCTCAAGCCAGGATACATGAGATGTAGGAGATATAAATCCAATACAAGAGGGACCATTATTGCCATTATGAATCTATCACATTTTTTAAGGTAATCATCAATTTTGAAATTTGGAAATTACCTGATTTGGTCTAATATTCCCTTCTTTCTGAAGACCTAGTTACACATACATACACATTCCTACACGTGCACTTCTTCCTAATTAGTTCTTTTACTCCAAAATACATCTTTAGTGGGATGCCTGGGTGGCTTAGTTGGTTAAGCATCCAACTTCTGCTCAGGTCATGATCTCGTGGTTTGAGTTTGACCCCCATGTGCTGACAGCTCAGAACCTGGGAAACTGCTTTGGATTCTGTGTCTCTGTCTCTTGCTGGCTCTTCCCTGCTCATGCTTGCTCACTTGCGCACTCTCTCTCTCTCTCTCAAAAATAAATGTTAAAAATTTTTTAAAAAGAACCCAAAAAACCCCCAAAAATTTTAGTTTAATATAACATATTGCATTCTGTGCATACCAAAACAATAAAACTACGTGTTCTGTATATTCATAAAAACATAAGCAAAGAAAAATAGAGTATAAAATTTTAAAAACAGTAATTGAGAATTCTGTACATAGGGCTTATAATGATATTTGTAATAAGTTTGTTCAATTATCAGTTGTTAAGTAGATCCCCTGGCCGTTAGACTGTGAGCCATGCTTAAATAAAAGAAAACAAAAAAGTGAACCACAGAAAGTTCATTACTCACTGATCCTGGAGGATATACCAATATGCCTTGAGGTCAAGGTTGAGTTCAGGTAGAGAGAGTGGCAGGAACTGGGCCAGATGCCTATTTGAGGGTCTATGGTTGAAGTGCTTTGCACTTCCTGGACTAAGACTAGAATGCAAATTTCAAAACTAAATGAGTGGAGGGTGATAAACTCTGCAGGGCTCTTCTCTAAGAGGTGCTCAAGGTAAATATACAGGGAGTGGGTGCTTTTTTACAAAGGTTATTGGGGCATCCAAGCAGGAGCTACGTTGTGACCTTGGGGGCTTTTATCTACTCTATTTGCTACTGGGTAGAGCTAGAGTCCGTTCATTCCCCCTGTAGCCAGTCTGGTTATACAAAATGGATTCCAAGGCCACAGTATCAAGAAATTGATTAGTTAGGTTCTCAATAATACTTCTGTGTCACCCATGTGAAATGTATCCTAATGTTCCAGCTGTCAGAATAAGGAAGACAGATTACATAAATGGGGAAAATAGATTTAACTCCCCAACACTTCATTTTAATAGCCTACTGTTGTCAAGGAACTTTATCAAGAACAATCAATATATATTTTATGTTGCATGGTATTCCTACAGTAAAGGAAGTTCAAGGAAAGAAAATGTTAAGAAAATCTGAAGAGAAAATACATTTCTGCACTATAAATAAACCTGACTATAAGCGGATCCACATAGTTCAAACCCATGTTGTTCCATGGTCAGGTGTACTTTGTGTTACTGTTACCTGTAGCCTTAAGGTGGGGCAGGGTGAGGTTGGCGTAGGAGAACACTAGATTCATGAACACAGAGTTAGCACACGAAAATCCAATCCGTGTTCTTAAATGCAAATGTATTAAGTTTGAACGCACTCTAAACAAACCAGTGCAAAGCCACTGTATGACCCAAAACACTCATTTCAAGCATTCGAGAATCATTCTTGTTCCTCTGACCTAAGGATCTGTGAGCTGTACTTTCCATGCTATTCAAAGTAAGGCTCACTATTGAATTAATTTACAATAATTTACAATAATTTTACACCCATTTATGGAAGAGTTAGCTATACTTGCCTAAGACGTCTGTGAGAATCTCTTTATTTCAACTGCATAACAAATATTCCTGACTTCTATCAGTTGCTACTATGAAGATACATTCAGATTTTAATCAACAGCCAACATAATCTGCAAAAACTACTGGCAACTCTATTTAAAGTTCAGAATTTTTCTCCACCTTACTTGAATGTAAATCATGATGTTCTGAATGATCACTTCATGGTGACTTCTATCACTGTTATGCATCAACCAGAAACAGCATCTGAATATAGACTTCCTTTGCAGGCACACAAACTAGAATTTTCCAGCCAAAGCAAAACAAACAAAACAAATCTTAAACATGGTGGAAAGGAAAAGGACACAGTAAAACGATTCCTCTTCAGACACACATCCATCCTCCCTTGATCCTCTGAGGCATATTAACAAATATAGTTGACCATGGAATCACGGGTTTGAACAGTGTGGGTCCACATAGACACAAATTGGCATATTTACTGTAACTGTCTTTTCATTTTGATTTCCTTAATATTTTCTTTTCACAAGCTTCCTGCGTTACAAAAATACTTTATATAATACAGGCAACATATTAAGAATGGGGTATTGACTGTTTATGTTCTAGATGAAGCTTTTGGTCAAATATAGGCTGTTTCTTGGAAAAGTACCTACACTGTTAAGTTTGAGAACTCAAAACATAGAAGCAGATTTTCAGTTGTGGAGGGGTGGGCACCCCATAATACCTCCATTGACCAAGGCTAAATAAGTGATCTGAGTGTTTTAACTTTGCATTTTTCTTTATAATACTCTGATTTAGAATCATGTCTTTTCTTCTTTTATATATATTTATTTTTGAGAGACAGCGCGAGCAGGGGAGGATCAGAGAGAGAGAGGGAGACACAGAATCCGAAGCAGGCTCCAGGTCTGACCTATCAGCACAGAGTATGATGCGGGGCTCAAACCCACAAACTGTGAGATCATGACCCAAGCTGAAGCCGGGGGCTCAACAGACTGAGCCACCCAGGCGTCCCTGTAATGATTATTTCAGTGTGCATTCTCTGATGTTTGCAGAGTTTGTAAATCTGCCTAAACCCTTTGCCACATTTTCTAAAAATGTTTTAATGTTTTATTATTTATTTTTGAGAGAGAAAGCGAGAGAGAGCGAGCGAGTGAGCAGGGGAGGGTCAGAGAGAGAGGGAGACGTAAAATCCAGACAGGCTCCAGGCTCTGAGCTAGCTGTCAGCACAGAGCCTGAAGCGGGGCTTGAATGCACAAACCGCGAGCAAGATCATGACATGAGTGTATACCACCCAGGCGCCTGCCTTTTTATTTTTTTGCCACATTAAAAAAAACATTTTTCAACCTTCTCTCCATCATGTATTACCTCATGTTGACAAATTTTGAATGGTACTTACAGCCCTTGCCACATTCGTAAGGTTTCTTCCCATTACGTAGTCTCTGCTGTTGAGTGAGTTTTGAAGACTAGTTAAAAGCTTTCCCAGAGTTGCTGTGTCTGTAGGTCTTCTCTCCAGGACTGATACAGCGATGTACAACAGGATTTGAGCTTTCATAGGAGACATTCCCACATTTATTACTTTTATACTGGATTTCTGGAAACGGAGTTCTCTGAAATTTAGTAGGATTTGACCCTTGGATCATGATTATGGCTTTTCCCAGATTCTTTGCACTGGTAAGGTATGTCTCCATAATCAACACCTTAGTGATAATGGGAAATAGAGCTCTCGATAAAGGCCTTCTGAAGTTCACAACACATAAGGACTTGATCCAAATTAAGTATTATGTGATAACATCGAACAGTGTTGTTTGGATAAAGAGTGTCTGGTTTTTAGCAAATTGAGAGACTGTGGGAAAGGAGGGATTACGTATTGGTGGAAGAATAATGACCCCCTGAACAGAACTCTAAACAATCACACTTAGAATTTTTACCTTCCTTTTTAAATGTCTAACTTTTAGAAACGTTTCAGTGAATGATTAGTCCATTCTTAGATTTGAAATGATTTCGGTGATTACTTTTGGCATGGATTGGTTGATTTTCCAGAATTTCCAAATGTCCTTCCAGAGAATATGTAGGATTTAAAATGGATTTTGGAGGGGCCCCTGGGGGGCTCATTTGGTTGGACATCTGACCACAGCCCAGGTCACAATCTCACAGTTGCTGGATTTAAGTTCCGTGTCGGGCTCTGTGCTGACATCCTAGAGCCTGGGCCTGCTTCTGATGATGTGTCTCCATCTCTCTCTGCTTCTGCCCTACCTGCACTCTTTCTCTCTCTCAAAAATGAATAAGGTTTTTTTTTTTTAATTACAAAAATGGATTTGGGTCCCTGGGTTCCAATATAACTGACTTAAGGTGGGGTTTTCTCCCCACATATTTTATACCCTTGATCTCTTCTGGCAGTAAGGATTCCATCAGGGGCAGTTGTCCAGGTTTGGTTATATCCGTCATAACATCCTTTCTGCCCTCGGCTACCCTCCATCTTCATCCAAGTCATTCATTAAGTGTAAATACTAGGAGCCATGGCTTTCATTCCTTCCTACATCACTCTTTGGAATGAATTTTTTTTTTACATTTATTTTTAAGAGACAGAGCACAAGTGGGGGAGGGTCAGAGAGAGAAGGAGACACAGAATCCAAAGCAGACTCCAGGCTAGGAGCTGTCAGCACAGAACCCACTGTGGGGCTTGGACTTACAAACTGTGAGATCCTGATTGAGCTGAAGATGGCTGCTTAACCAGTAGAGCCACCTAGGCATCCTGGAAGAAATATTCTTTACCTGACTTTGCCAACAGGCCTATGGTGTTATGCAAAGACACAAGTACAAGACACATACTGTGTTATCTCACTTTATAAACTGCCATGCATATATGGTAAAATGCTAACATGCAAAATTAATACCCAGTACAGGACATCAGCAGTGGAAAAACAGGGAGCACCAGGATGTTGCTCCTCCATGGAGACAAACATGGACCAAATTACCGTTTGAGTGCTCCAGAAGGCAAATAGGAGAACCCAGGCAAGCACAAATGAAAAAGAGCCACATCAAAGTTTGTGACACTTTCCCCCAACAGTTGCTCGCCTGTCCTGACACTACATGGCAACACTGCAAAAACTGTTACCTCTTGGAGTGCCTGGGTGGCTCAGTCGGTTAAGCCTCCGATGTTGGCTCACGTCATGATCTCACGTTTCTGGGTTCAAGCCCTGTGTCAGGTTCTGTGCTGACAGCTCAGAGCCTGGAGCCTGCTTTGGATTCTGTGTTTCCCTCTCTCTCTCTCTCTGCCCCCTTCTCATGCTCTGTCTCTCTCTGTCTCAAAAACAAAATTACATTAATTTTTTTTAACCGTTATCTCTCATCAGAAAACAAACAAGTGAGTGACCTCTATGTTCAGTGATCTGGCTTCTTTGGCAGCTACCTGAGGGACCTACTTCTGTCATGCAGGACATGAAAAGCAGAGGGAATGAGAGCACCTTCTGGATGCACTGCTCTTGCTGCTCAGACAGAAAGTGAGCGTTTGTTTAGACACGGGAGAGACTACAGAGCTGAAGACAACAGAGGAAGGTATCATGACTCTAAGGAAGTAAGAATGCTTTTGTAAACTGGGAAATTACAAAGATTCAGACATTCAAGTTACTATTTGTGTTCTCCTGTACAAACAAGTTTGTAAGCCTGAGCCCAGAGGCTGTCTTCTTAAATTTACTAATCTCAACAAAAGATAACAAGGCCACCAAGAAATAGAACTAGTTCCAATCACAGGAATGAGATATCTCTAGAACTGACCCTAAATTAATAAGGAAATTTTAATGGCGAGACAGAATTCAAGGAAAAATATCATAAAATACCCATGGAGGAAGAAGAGAACAGATAGGTAACTAAATGATAGCAGAAAATCTATGCGGGACTAAAAGGTAAAACCAAAGAGAAAAAGTAGAACAATCACCCAGAAATTGGGACCTGAAGTATAGAATCACTGACTTTAAAAATACATGACAGGGTCAGCAACAGACTTGATTAACAGAAAAAATAATCAGAAGATCTAAAGACCTCTTGTTTTAAATTCTCTAAGAGGACTAAAGAAAAATGTGGAAAATGGCAACGTCTAGGGACATATGGGACATGTCCAAGTGGACCACTGTGTACATTAAGGGGACCCCATAAGGAGAGGAGAGTAAAAGAGGGCAGAGAGTTTCCATGAAGAACTAAAGGCTTGTAGTTCCCATGTGTGTGGAAATGAGAGACAGATTCACAAGCTCAGTAAACTCACAGTGGGATAGATATCAATGGAGGGACATGGGTGAGAGAGAGGTTGGTTGGGTGACCGGTATTAAGGAAAGCAATTGTTATGATGAGCACTGCATGTTATATGTAAGTGATGAACCACTGAATTATACTGAAGCCAGCATTGTACTGCATGTTAACTATGAGAATTTAAATAAAAATTGAAGGAAAAAAGCCATGAACACAATTGCATGCTGTAATTAACTTATCAAAAATCTCCAGTGACAATAGAATTTTGAAAAGCATGGCAAGCAAATCATCTTGTGCAAGAGAGCTCCTATAAGATTGTTAGTGGGATTCTCAGCAGACCTTATAGAACGAAAAGCATGGAACAATGTATTCACATACTGAAAGATCAAAAAATATCCACCAAGAATACCTTACCTGGCACAAGTGTTTTCCATGAATGTAGAAATGAAGACTTTGCCAAGTAAAAGTCCCTCTACGTTTACCAGCAGATCTGCCCTAGACAACATGTTACGGGAAGTCCTATGGGCTCCTGGGTAGGTCGGTGGTTGGTTAAGCGTCCAACTTCTGCTCAAGTCATGATCTCACAATTGATGAGTTTGAGCCTTGCATCGTGATCTGTGCTGATGGCTTAGATCCTGGGGCCTGATTCAGATTCTGTCTCTCTCAAAAAATGAATAAACACTAAAAAAGAAAAACGTCATTCTAGTTGAAATAAAAGAACTCTAAAGAGTAACTGAAACCACAGGACAACATAAAGCTCTCTGATAAGTATAAATAGATACACAATTACAGAAACCTGTCGTGGAACAAGGTAGGGCAAGTCACATTTATTTCTGCTCCAGACTTTTGCTTCAGTAAAAGCATAAAAATCAAAACTAGGTAATATATGCAATATAAAAATAGAATTTATGAAACCATCAATATAAAGTGGATGCAGTTGCAGAGATGATAAGTAGAAGAGTTTTATATAAAATTGACAATATCAGCATAAAATAGTTTGTTACAGGCATGAAGGTGGCTCATTAGGTTAAGTGTTCAACTCCTGATTTCGGCTCAGGGCATGGTCTCACACTTGGTGAGTTCAAGCAAGGCCTATGTGGAGCTCTGCACTAGCAGCATGTATAAAGGTTTGTAATACCTTGAAGATGTTTTAAGTAATTTTTAATAGAAAAGCTGCCCCAGGATGAGAGCAGTCACCATACGTGACTACATTATGATATAACCCTAGGTATGGTCAACATAGGCAATCCAGGGAGGACCATGTGAACAAAGTTTTCCATGTCCTCCTGTTTTAGAGTGGTGCAGAAAATATTTGCTTATCAAATATTTACTTTTCATCTTCTTGTGAATTACATTTTTTCCCTTGGAGGCCCCAGACTTCTGATGCTTTCGTTCTCCTTATTCCTTCCTTCTTTCTTCTCCTCCATGTCCTCCTCCTCTTTCTCTCCTCTTCAAACCCAAATATACCTTACTTTCCCTTTGCAACTGTCCTGTGTTTGTGGAGTTCATATACTATTAAATCTGAATTTCTCCTGGTTGTCACATGCCAATTTGCTTCTTGGTCAACAATGAGAACTGCCCCTGAGGTTCCAGTCCATGCGTTTGTATATTCTTCCAAATCGTATTTAGCTCCTCTTTTATGCATTAATATTATGGATGAAAAAGAAACAGAGAGGCAGTGCACATCATCCATATTCAGGGGGGAATATGGGACACCTATTTTCAAGTCCTAAAGTATGAGGTTAACTCACATGCACATTCCTGAGGTACCCAGCACGGCATCGTGTGAGTAAAAGCTGTGTGTGTGCAGAGTAGAAGCTCCATAAACATTGCTGAATGCTCTATGTATGTTACTTTGCAAATACAGACTTTCTCAGACCATAACTGTTCCAAATACTGTCATGGGCACATACCTCTAACGCACTGATCTATGGTCTCTAGCTTATGGCTTGACTAATTGTAACTTCTTTGAGATTCTACAGACCACTAATGCTGGGGAAACAAGTATCGTGGTGTTCCTAGGAGATCAAGCTTGACTGTGGTGGAAAAGTGGCCTTTTCTGATGCCAGCAAGTCTTGAGATCATATCAAGAATGTTTCAGCCCTTCAACACTTTTCCCCTACAGGTGAAGGCTCAGTAGTTCTTTGACTTCCCCTTAAAAACTCCCTGATGACTATGTGGCTTTGTAGATTGTCTATAATCCCTAATTCACAGAATGAAAACAGTTCAAATAATACAGCTTTCTAATCAATCTCATTGGGTCCCTGCCTCTGAACCTATTCCCCTGTACCTAGATCCTTTGAGCATCATCTCCAATATCTACTGTAAAATGCAACATATGAAAGCAATGTCCACAATGATTAAATCATCCAATATGTCCTCCTCCATAACTGCCACCGGTCAAGGCCTGGGTATCACAGGAATGCGTGTCATCTCACAGCATCTGGTCCTCAGTAACACACAGGAATTCAGTTAAAGCACGAAGATGAAATGGCACTTCCCTAATCCTCAGAAACCCACCACATTTGCCAGTTCCTTATCCCTCTAACATTAATTCCTCAGGCAATGTGACCAACAGTTGCCTGTGACTTGGAAGTTGAAAAGGGAATCATGTTGGGTTCCCATCCTACCCTGGAGAGAGATCTTCACGGTTCTTACTTTCCACCCCTCCCGAAAGGATTTAATCATGAGATAAGTTAACATTGGTGTAGGAGTAACAGGTCACTCTGTACACATGCATGTTAACACATTACACATAATTGTTTTATTAATTAAATGTATTAACTTCACACACAAAGTTATGCACTTCAAATCCACTTTATTACAATTGTACAAAATCTAGAATACAAGCCTTCAGAAAGTACTTGTTGATAAAACGATGTGGGAATAGACTTCCATAATGTCCAGGCCTGAGGTCATTCTTTAAAAATGTGTATTTATAGGGGCATCTGGGTGGCTCATTCAGTTTGCATCTGACCCCAGCTTAGGTCACTGTCTCCTGGCTTGTGAAGTGGAGCCCCTGGCTCCTGCTTCGGATTCTGTGTCTCTGCCCCTCCCCCACTCGCACTCTATCTTTCTGTCTCTCAATGTAAGTATGTTTTTAGACAATATTCAAAATGTGCATTTATCATTGTATGCTATTTTGGGGAGACTTAGTTATGCTCTTTCTAATCTCTCTGAGGATTTCATCATTCCAACCACATGAACTGACATTCTCTAACTATTGCTGTAGTGAAATTACACCAGTGTTTCACTACACTGCCACCTCTTTTTGGCTTAAAAACTAGTGGGAAATTATTTTATTTGTAATATTCAACAAGGGTTTTGTCTTAATACAGGGAAAGGAATGATGTTTTGAACACTTCTTTCATGACAACTTGCATCAGTGTCTTCACCAACAACAGCATCTCCATGTACGTTTTCTTTGTCTATTGTGTACTATGTTGCCCTTCATCTTCCATGAAGAATGAGGCATGAGTCACACGTAGTGAAGAAGGGCATGTCGTACCTCTGCTGCATCAATAATCAGGGACATAATTTTCAAAAGCCACTTGGAATTAATGAATTCTGGAAGAATTTGGAGAGAAGAAATATACTAATATTTTCTAGTCACAAATGTCAGAGAGGGTTGATGTGACAAAAAAAGAGCACACAGGCAAATTAATTATACCTACGCAAAAATTGGTCCTTTTAGGGGCACCTGGTGGTTCCGTCGGTTAAGCATGAAACTTTGGCCCAGATCATGATCCTGTAGTTCGTGAGTTCAAGCCCCCATGGGGCTCCAAGCTGACAGTTCAGAGCCTCGAACCTGTTTCAGATTCTCTGTCTTCTTCCCTCTCTGCCCAACCCCCAACTCCTGCTGTCTCTCTCTCAAAAATCAACATAACAAAAACTAATCCATTGACACTTTTGAGGCATAATAGCATATACATCATGGTTAACTTTGTATTTTTCCTTAGCATCAGTATTTTTATATATGTCTGAATAGAGACTGATACACTACATTCCAAGGTGAATTCTGTGACATTTATTTACATATGATGTTCAATTATATATTTTTCTAAATATTTATGTCTTCCAACTTACCTTCTTTTCTGCACTGTCTGGTGTTTGCTAATGTGTATGTTTAATATGAAGGCTTTGCCTCATTTATTATGTCTGTAGGATCTAAATCTCTTGTGCATTTTCAGATATTGATTAAAGATCAAATTCTACTTCTAAGCTCTGTGATTTGCTCTACATGTGACTTTCTATTTTGTAAGACAGCTATGATGTGGAGCAAGTTGTGAGTTCCAGCTATAAGCTGGACACATTCCTTACCTTTGTAATGTTTCTCCTCAGTATAAAGTCTGCAATCCTGAGTAGGGTTGAGCAGACATAACGGTTTTACCACATTCATTATAGTTTAACTTTTTTCTCCAAAATGAATTCTGTGATATAGAATGAAGCTTCACCTCTGATTCACAGGCTTCTGAAATTCTTTATATTTGCAAAATCCTCCCCAGTATGCCTTCTCTGATGAGGAGTCAGGATGTAGCATTGCTTAAAAGCCTTGCCACGTTGTTGAGTATTCAGTGGTTTGTCTCCAGTATAAGTTTTCCAATGGGAAATAAGGGTGAGCGGTCCACAAAACTTTTCTCACATTCCTTAAATTTGGAAGATTTGCTCCAATATGAGACCTATGATAATGAGTAAAGCTTGAAGAGTGATTAAAGGCCTTACTTTATTCTTTCATTTGGTATGGTTTTTATCTACTATAAATTCTGTGATGTTGAGTAAGATGTGAGTGTCAGAGAAAGACCTTGCCACATTGTTTTCATGGGTGAGGTTTCTCTCTAGTATGGATTTGGTGATGTTGATTAAGACATGACGGCAGCAGAAAGGCCTTGCCACATTCATTACATTGATAAGGTTTCTCTCCAGTATGAATGTGGTGATGTTAAGTTCTGAGGGCCGGTTAAAGGCCTTATCACATTCTTGACATTAATAAGATTTCTCTCCAGTATGGATTCTGCGATGTTTGGTAAAGCCTGCATGCCAGGTAAAGGCCTTGCCACATTCTTGACATTGGTAAGGTTTCTCTCCAGTATGGATTCGGTGATGTTGAGTAAGTCCTGAGGAGTAGGTAAAATTCTTTCCACATTTGTTACATTGGTAAGGCTTCTCTCTAGTATGGATTCTGTGATGTTGATAAAGGGCTGTGGATGATCTAAAGGCTTTGCCACATTCTTTACATTGGTAAGGTTTCTCTCCAGTATGGATTCTGTGATGTTTGGTAAGGACTGAGTGCCAGGTAAAGGCCTTGCCACATTCTTTACATTGGTAAGGTTTCACTCCAGTATGGATTTGGTGATGTTGATTAAGGGCAGAGCACGACAAAAAGGCCTTGCCACATTCTTTACATTGGTAACGCTTCACTCCAGTATGGATTTGGTGATGTTGATTAAGGGCTGACAACGACTTATAGGCCTTGCCACATTCTTGACATTGGTAAGGTTTCTCTCCAGTATGGGTTTTGTGATGTTTGGTAAGGTCTGAGTTGTAGGTAAAGGCCTTGCCACATTCATTACACTGGTAAGGTTTCTCTCCAGTATGGATTCGATGATGTCGATTAAGGGCAGAGGACAACATAAAGACCTTGCCACACTCATTACATTGGTAACGCTTCACTCCAGTATGGATTTTTTGATGTTTATTAAGGGCATAAAATGACACAAAGGCCTTGCCACATTCTTTACATTGGTAAGGCTTCACTCCAGTATGGATTTGGTGATGTTTATTAAGGGCAGAGGAAGACATAAATGCCTTGCCACATTCTTTACATTGGTAACGCTTTATTCCAGTATGGATTTGGTGATGTCGATTAAGGGCTGAGGACCAATTAAAGGCCTTGCCACATTCTTGACATTGGTAAGGTTTCTCTCCAGTATGGGTTCGGTGATGTTTGGTAAGGTCTGAGTTGTAGGTAAAGGCCTTGCCACATTCATTACACTGGTAAAGTTTCTCTCCAGTATGGATTCGGTGATGTTGATTAAGGGCTGAGGACGACTTAAAGGCCTTGCCACATTCATTACATTGGTAACGCTTCACTCCAGTATCGATTTGGTGATGTTCGGTAAGAGGAGAGTGTTTGGTAATGACCATCCCACATTTTTTATGTGTGTAAAGTATCTCTCCAGGTCGAATTAGTCTATGTCCATATACTGATAAACCATAATCAAACATTTTACCACATTCTTCACATTTGTAAGGGTTCTCTCCAACATGCCCTCGCTGATGTTGAATTGGTGCTGAGTGCCAGTTGAAGGCTTTGCCACACTCCTTACAAATGTAACCTTTCTGTCCAGTATGGATTGTCTTGTTTGCATGTAGCCTTGATGACTGAGGAAGCATGTTTCCAGGTTGACTGCATGTGTATGGGTTATTTCCCATATGAATCCTCTTTTGATCCATAGCATTGGAGGACTGGTTAAGTATTTTCCCACAACTATTATACTTAGTCGGATTCTCTTCCAGATGTATGCTCATATGTGTAATAAGGTTGGCACTTGGATCAAAGACCTCCCCATATTTATTACATTTATGATTGTTCTCTGGAAAAAGAGTCCCCAGACATATTGGCTGCCCTTTACTCTTGCCATCCTTGTTCCAGTCCATCATTAAGTAACCATTCTCAAGGACACTATATTTATATCTATTCACTGACACTCTTTGGAAAGCAGTTTCTATGAATATCTTTGGAAGCAGTTTCTCAGTATCATTTGAAGATACAGCTGAAAGGTAAAGAATAAAAATAAAGGCATTCTAACTTCTACTATCTGATGAATAGAATTAAAATTTCTTATACATAAATCTGAAATTAGAGAACTTCAACTTCAGGAAAAAGGTATCATTAGTTTTTCTTTTTTTTCTTTTTCAATATTTAAAAAATTTTTATTTTTATTTTTATTTTTGAGAGACAGCGTGAGCTGGGGAGGGTCAGAGAGAGAGGGAGATACAGAATCCAAAGCAGACTCCAGGCTCTGAGCTAGCTGTCAGCACAGATCCCGATGCGGGGCTCGAACCCACAAATGTGAGATCATGACCTGAGCCAAAGCTGGACACTTAACTGACTGAGCCACCCAGGCGCCCCTAAAAAATTATTTAAGGGGCGCCTGGGTGGCTCAGTTGGTTAAGTGGCTGACTTCAGCTCAGGTCATGATCTCATAGTTCGTGGGTTCGAGCCCCACATCAAACTCTGTGCTGACACTTCAGAGCCTGGAGCCTGCTTCAGATTCTGTGTCTCCCTCTCTCTGCCCCTACCACACTCATGCTCTGTTTCTCTCTGTCTCAATAATAAATAAAAACATTAAAAAATTATTTAAGTCTTCACGGTATTTTGAGAGAGAGAGACAGAGAATGAACTGGGGAGGGGCAGAGAGAGCGGGAGCCACAGAATCAGAAGCAGGCTCTAGGCTCTAATCTGTAGCAGACAGCCCAATGCAGGACTGGAACCCATGGAGTATGAGATGATGACCTGAGCTGAAATCAGATGCTTAACCAACTGAGCCACCTGTTGTCTTTTTTTAAGTACTTATCTTTTTTAATGTTCAATTACTTTTTGAGATGGGGGGGAGAGTGTGAGAGGGGGAGGGGCAGAGCGAGAGGGAGACACAGAATCTGAGGCAAACTCCAGGCTCTGAGGGGGCAGCACAGAGCCTGATGGGGAACTTGAACCCACCAAGTATGAGATCATGACCTGAGCTGAATTCTGACACTTAACAGACTGAGCCACACAGGCACCCAAAATCATTAGATTTTCTGCATCACTCAGATTGGATGTTAATTTAATCCCCAAAAATTTTAAATAAAGTTAATGTTGGCAGATTTTACAACTTTCATGTTGTTTGTATGTTTACAAATGAAAGGTTTTGGGGTGTGTGGTTGGCTCATAGTGGGTTGAGCTCTATCACTTGGTTTCAGCTCAGGTCATCATCTCATAGCTTATGAGTTGCTGCCCCACATTCTACTCTGCACTGACAGTGTGGAGCCTGCTGGAATTCTCTCCTCTCTATTTGCCCCTCCTCCACTCTCTCTCTCCATCTCTCAAAATACATGAGAGAAAAAAAAAACCTTAAAGAAATGAAAGTCATTTCCTTTCTTGATTCTCAAAAATGAGTTATACCCTTAAATTTTGTGTAATAATGTCTTTTAAGTGCTTCATTCATAAGGGCTTTCCTTAGAGCTTTCTGAGGTTGACATTAATGAATATACTTTACAATTTTCCTGTACATGAAGATATGCCAGCAATTCCAAATGTGCCTTTTTTCTTAATTTTTTTCTAATGTTTTATTTATTTTTTGAGAAATAGAGAGAGAGAGAGCATGATCAGGGAAGGGTCAGAGAGAGAGGGAGATACAGAACCTGAAGCAGGCTCCAGGCTCTGAGCTGTCAGCACAGAGCCTAACGCAGGTTTCGGACCCACAATTGGTGAGATCATGACCTGAGCCGAAGCCACTCGCTCATCCGACAGAGCCACCCAGGCACCCCAAAATGTGCCGTTTTTTATGGGTACATAGTCAGAGTTTAGTATTATAGCTACAGGCACCTGTAGGTAGCTCAGTATGTCTAGCATCAGACTTCGGCTCAGGTCATGATCTCACACTCTGATTTCAACCCCAGCATTGGGCTCGGTGTTGACAGCTCAGAGCCTGGAGACTGCTTCAGATTCTGTGTGTCTCTCTGTCTCTGCCCCTACCCCACATACACTCTGTCCCTCTCTCTCTCAAAAATTCATAAACATTAAAAATTAAAAAAAATAAATGAACAATAGAGATTTAGTATAGGCTGCAAGTTTTGAATTCTAAATGTTCTATGTCTCCTGTGACATTAATTTATGTGGGATTACTAGGAAAATAATAGGACTTTTAAATTATTCTATGATTGAAGAATGGATCATATACAATAAAAATTTCTTATATTAACAGCATCAAAAAATGAACATTTCTTTTTTTTCTAAGTTTATTTTAATTAATTTTGAAAAAGAGAGAGACACCCAAATAGGGGAAGAGCAGAGAGACAGACACAATTCTAGGCTTGCTCTGTGCTGTCATCACAGAAGCCTATGTGGGACTCGACTCACTAACTGTGAGATCATGACTTCAGCTGATTTCAGATGCTTCAGCAACTGAACCACCCAAGCACCTTAAATACTAAACTTCTGAAGTGAAATAAAGGGTTAGATTTTTTCATTTTGGGGAGGTGCTTTATTATCTGATGAATCTAGTGAGTCTCACTTTTGTGTGATTAAGATTAAAGCCTCCACATATTGGAAAGCATAAACCAGAAAGTAGGTGGTATCTGTGCCCAGTGTTCCCAGGATTTCTGCACCAAACCCCAATATGCCTACTGCTACCCTCACACACATCTCACAAAAGGCCAAGATTCAGAAATGCATGAACATAGACTTAGAAAGAAAGAGATTTCCCTGAACCCTCAAAACAATGGATAACCAATCAGATTATGGAGGCCCTCACTGTGGATGTGAAGGACCTTTGGTGGAACTGAGTGAGAATCGTTAGAGAAGTTAAGAGGGTGATGTGTGGTTTGGAAGCAGATGTCCTTCTGTGAAAGAGACATGTACTAGTTTTTCAAACTAATTGCCATTCAAGAAGAGCTGCTCAAACCTCTTTTAAGGTCTGTCGTCATCCTTCACATTAGGACATCATTGCTGTTATCTGCCTCATTCATTCCCACCTACCTGTGCATGAGGCTACGGTCTCATTTCTCTGCACATCCCATAGGTCTCTCTGTTGTTCCAAAAAGATGACCAGCTCGGGCTTTGACACAACAAGACCTGTTTGTTACAACAAAGGAATATGAGTATTGCTGGAGATTCTATGCTTCAACCCAGTATTGGACTCTGTAGAGAAGAGAGGACATTCTAGAATTCTAGAAAATCATTCCCAAATCCTGTTGCCCAATGTCCCCCTTGGAACACACATAAGAGATTTCCAAGGTTCAAGTCCTGATCTCCACTTCGGAGGATTACAACTACCACTACGAGTGCAAATTCATATTAAGACAGAAATACCATTTTAGGCCAGTCAGTGTTTAGAATTGCCATTCATCTAAGAAATGATGATGTTACTCTAAGGAAGGGAAAACTCACCAGAAAGGAAACATCATGAAGATGTTTCTCTACATCTACAAACCCCTACATCTTTCCCTTACTGGAGGGATTTGCAACCCAGTCACACAAAGAGGAAGCTTCTAAGAGACAGTCCTCAATGGAAGGAACGAAACCCCTGAGTGTGGCCTGGTAAAGCTAGAGGGAGTGATCCTCACCCAAGAAGAGCAGGTGTCCGTAGTTCTCTAACATCACATCCCTGTACAGTTCCCGCTGGCTGTGGCTCAGGCATCCCCACTCCTCCTGAGAGAATTCAATGGCCACATCCCTGAAGGTCAGCAGTCCCTGCAACAAATACGCCAGTTACCAAGTGGACACATGAGAAGGTCATTATGGTACCTAAGATGCAAGAGGGAGATAATATCACCAGCTGGACCCCACGACCTGATCTTCACTGCTTACTGGACTGTGTTCACTGACCTTGGTCCCTCCTTTTACTTAGCCTCTTATTATATTGCCCTTTCACTTCAGGCACAACTCCCATGGGCACAGTGTCCTTTAGTGGAAACACAAAGTTTCCAACAACAGGTAATGACTGACCTGAGCAAGAGTTTGAGATGACTCAATTTGAGCTTAATCCCTGACTCACATCTATGCAGATGAACTTTAGGGTAAAGCATGGAGTGGGGACAGTTACCTTTGTCTCCATTATGTATTTTTCAAAATGTTTATTTCCTCAAGGAGAGGGCACAACATTGGTGGGGCAGAGAGAGGAAGTCCAACCAGGCTTCATGCTCAGCAAGGAGCTCGACTTGGGGCTTGATATCAAGCCAGTCAGATCCTGACTTGAACCTAAATCAAGAGGCCAAAGCTCCAGGGACTGTGCCACCCAGGAGCTTTTACCTCATTATAATTTGAAAATCTCCACCCAACAAGGAGCACAAATGTCACTTACTATGTAACATACAGAGAATGTATAGAACTGTTTTCCTAAGACTCATGTGCAACTGTATCCCCAGCCTCCCCATTCTAAGTATCCACCCTAGGCCTAAATACACAGAAACCATTCTGGGGCTGCTCAATGGCTCAGTTGTCCAACTCTTGTTTTCAGCTTGGTGATGATCTAACAGTTCTGGAGTTTGAGCCCCGCATTGGGTTTTGTGCTTATAGTGCAGAGACTGCCTGAGATTCTCTCTCTGCCTCTATTCTGCCTTTTTTTTTTTTTTATCTGAAAGAAACTTAAATAAGAAACCATTGTCCCTTCCTCTGTGTGTCTCTAGTTTGGAAGTTATATCCTGTGCTCTCCTTATTTCCTGTAAATCAATTTTCCTTTGTCCTCCATCGCCACCTGGTAGAGGTTTTGTGTGATTCACCAAAGATTAAACTCCTGTTAGTTCAGTTGTATTAGGAAAACTGGTTCAGGCTTAGATGTGTTTCTTGCTTTCTGCAGTAAGGGAATTTGTGACACAGTATATGCTCTAATATATTCTTTAACGCTGAGGTATGAACTGATATAAATCATGTGTTTATTGGAGAGAATATGTAAAATAAAAGCATCAACACAGGCACACACATAGTTGTGTGCTGTATTTGCATCATAGAGTACATGTGGTGTCTATATATTTTGTAATGTTTTTGTGATTATTTTTAATTTTTTTTTAAGCACAAGACATATGGATTCCATGTGAAAATTTTTTGTGCAATTGTTTATGTAGTTTTGAAGGAGAAAGAGACAGGATATGAGAAGGGGAGGAGCAGAGAGATGGAGACTCAAAATCCAAAGTGGGCTCAAGTCTCTGAGGTATCAGCACAGAGCCTAACATGGGACTCAAACTCACAAACCATGAGATCATGACCTGATTGAAGTAAGACACTAAACCGACTGAGCCATGTGGTATCTATTTCTTAATGGAAAGTTTTGGTGAGTTACAAATATACTTAGCATATTCCAACATGAATTAGAGTTCACAATAGTACATTGGAGATCTTGTTAAAAATGCAGATTTTGTGCAGGAGTTCTGGGATAGGTACGTGTTGACATTTCTAACAAGGCACTAGTCTATGAGTCAAGGGATACATAGCACTAACATAGAGGAAGAACTCAATACAGAAACACTTGGAGGACGTGGAAGTGCACGGGTTTTATGGCAATTGCAGGTTCTACTAAATCAAGAAAGGCAACCAGGTTTTCCATGCATTTCCTGCTTAGGAGAAGCATCTAAGAGTTTCTCATAAATTCATGTCAAATAGTAATAATCTAAGAGAACACAGTATTCTATTTTTACTGATCTTTTGTCCAGCATTCGGTACACGGTCCAGATTAGATTTTAATCCAGGTTAACTGACCTAGAGTTGATTTAAAATGACACACGGGTTAACATAGAGAATGGACTAAAAATCAATGTTCATAGCAGGTGTCAAACCAAAGAAGAATGATGAAAAGAAGGTATGCAGACAAAACTGACTGAGTTTTACACATCTATACATTTTTGAAAGTCATTATGTACGTTTAGAAGTGATAGAGTAGAAAATCATCACAGTGACAAAACCAGAATGAGCAGTGCCTGGGTGGCTTAGGCAGCTAGGCATCCAACTCTTGATATCAGTTCAGGTCATAATCTCCAAGTTTCTGAGTTCAAGCCTCTCTTCTGACTCTGTGCTGACAGCGTGGAGCCTGCTTGGGATTCTCTCTCTCTCTCCTTCACTGTCTCTCCTTGTCTATCTCAAAAACAAATAAAAAACCAACCAAACACAAAACATTTTAATGACATGAAATTCCTCAATCTAGTTGTAGATGATGATGCTTAGGTCTTTTACTCACACTATCAACACAAACACATAGAATGAAATAGGACTTCATTTCTTAGTCTACTATGATGAGCAATACAAATAAATATGTTCACCTTCACCACAGAAGGCTGACCTAGACCCTGCATAGCTTTGGTAAACATCCATTAAAGACTGCTTTCTGCATTCCTTTTTTTTTTTTTTAATGTTTATTTATATTGTGAGAAACAGCATGGGCAACCATGCTGTAAAAGGGGAAGCGGAAGAGAGAGGGCCACTGGATATTCCATATTTTAAAGGGTCTCCAAATCGTTAATATTGAACTGAAAGATTTTCACCAGAGAAATCTGGAAGAAGTAATTTTACAAGGAGAAATTTAAATTTTATTCTAATGTTTTATTTTATTTTTGAGACAGAGAGAGACAGAGCATGAGCGGGGGAGGGGAAGAGAGAGAGGAAGACACAGAATCAGAAGCAGGCTCTAGGCTCTGAGCTAGCTGTCAGCACAGAGCACAACGCGAGGATCACACCCACAAATGTGAGCTCATGACCTGAGCTGATGCCAGAGGCTTAACTGACTGAGCCACCCAGGTGCCACAAGGAGAAGAAATTTAAAGAAACATTTGTGATTGAATACTCTGGGTACCTGTCTTCCCCCATGAACATATAAGCATTCTAGAGCCGAAGTAGAGTTCTTTTTGCCCACGGGTCCAATCTCTGTACTACTTCAATAAACTACCTGTCCTGTACCATATAGCATTACCATATAGCATTTCAGGAATAACATCTTGACCAGAGTACTTAATGATCTCATAAGATAATATTTTTCGAAAATCTTTTCTTTTTAATTAGTAATTAATTTATTCTTTATTGAGAGTGGGCACAAGTAAGAAAGGGTGAAGAGAGAGAAGAGAATTGCAGTACAGATGGGGAGAGAGAGTGAAAGAGAGATATGGGACTCGATATCGTGAACTCTAATATTGTGACCTGAGTTGACTCAGATACTTAACCAACTGAGCCACACAGGCATCTTGAAAGTTTTTCAAAAATATTTATTTATTTTGAGAAAGAACGAGTACAGTGCATCATTAGGAGCAGGGAAAGAGAGAGAGAAGAGAGAGAGAGAGAATCCCAAGAGCACTCCTAAGGTTAGCATGCAGCCTGACATGGGGCTGTATCTCATGAACCTCAAGACAATGAAATCAAGACTGAAGACATAAATGACTGAACCACCCAAGCACCCTTCATTGAAATCTTTTATTTCAGTCCTCGTTAGTGCTCTATGATACTTCAGGATTTCAAGATGCTCAAACATGTTAATTATGTGATTCTTCTCTTTATAAAAAAACACAAATAGAACAGTATGTCTGTGTCATGACCATGCAGTGAAATAAAAACCTATGGGATGCAGGTCTGACTGATTAGGACCTTTATTCCCGGAGGTCATTACAACTACTACCCAAAAAAGTGAGACTTCATTGCCCCATGGAAACTGACCTGAGTGGGCCAGGAAGAAATATATACTTGAGAATGAATTCTTGAGGCCTTTTCGGTGAATGAGGCCGATCTTATTAAAACACAGGGATGGGATCTGCGGATAAAAGGAGCTGCAGGGTAATTAGGAGCTATTGGTTATATACTTTAAGTTGGGGGGTAGATATTGAGGTTTCTAAAGGGATTTTCATAGGTAAAAGAAGACCCATCAGATTTTGAAAGTCTGGCAATTGTCAAGCTAAGCTTGCCCTTTGCCTCTAGAAGAGCATTAACATAAAGGAGTTGTAAATTCCTTGAGGAATATATTCCTCCGCCAGTCTCAAGTATTTCCAAGTGGGTTGCAAGTTGTAAAAAAAAAAGTTTAATTTTATCTACATTTCTTTTGCCTTTGTTCTCCTCATCAGAAACTACAAGGAAGGGCCTCCTGGGTGCTCAGTGAGTTAAGCATCTGACTCTTGATTTCAGCTCAGGGCAGGGTCTCATGGTTTTGTGAGTCTGAGCCTGGAGTCAGACTCTGCATCGCTGTGGAGCCTGCTCGGGATTCATGCGCTCTGTCTGCAACTCCACTGCTCTAGTCTCTCTCAAAATAAATAAACATTTTAAAAAATACAGGGAAGGAGGAACTGGGAGCAAGAAGTTTCCAGTTTAAATATGATGGTGTCTGGAAACCGTTCAGGAATCTGCTTAAAATCATTTCAGGTGATAAGAAGGAAAATACGAACATTACAGGGGAGAAATCCAGCAGAGAGCACAAAGCCAAGTAAAAGAAGGGAACATCAGCTGTAAGGAAACACATTGAACTCAGTGCCTAAGCCACACCTCAGGCCACAGGATCACCGATGTGTTCTTCTGACCCCCACACAGTAAATCAGAATATAAACAACTTTGAGGATACAGTGGGTTTACACACTCTTCAGTCACATATAGTTTCCATGTCTTGTAATATCTAGAGTATTTTCAAGTATCTTTTCCACATGCTAAGGAGCAGGAACATTCCAGGTTATTCTGTGCCTCCTATCCATCTTATATTTGTGCATTTTCATAATCCTACTCTACCCAGAGCAGAGAAAGTATTGAGATCAGACCTCAATGGGAACGGTTTTCCTTGCCTGCACCCCAGGATCACTTTCCATCAGCAACAGGCAACTTGGCCTCAACACGGTCCTGTCTGAATCTGTCACAAAGGGACTATTTTCAATACTTGCAGGGGTTTAATTCTAAGTGACTACAGGAAGCCAGCTTGGAGAGTAGGAACAGAAGTCTCTGGGATATAGATGAGGAGTGTTCTAAACACCTAACCTTGGGTTTCATTTCTGAGAAGGTTAAAAATTAAATTTCTTTTGCAGCAGAATTCTCAACCAAGTCCTTTCTTTCCAGGAAACAACTTTATTCCTACCAGCACCACTCAGTTGGGTTTATACTGAGCCCTGAAAACCATATGGATTAGTTGTTTTCTACTATATTTTGTGCTTCTTTGTCTCCCATATACAGTAAAACACAAATATGCATTCGGACCAAGTGGTATCTTATTACAAGGTCAAGAGGGATGTTGTCAGGTACTCATATAGCCAGGAGTCTTGAGGTTTTTTTCCTTTCCTTAGGGAGGAGACGCTACCACACTTTTAGACAGAGAGGCAGTGGTGGGGGGACACAGAGAGAATGCAAACTGAGGAGAGGGACAGAGGAAGAGAGAAAATCTTAACTAGGCTCCAAGTTCAACGGGAACCCGGACTCAAGGCTGGATCACAGGTCCCTGGGATAATGGCCTGCACAACTGGCTGAGACACCCAGGCACCCTGCAGTTTCTACATACATGGAATTTCCCCAGGAAAAGAGGACAGGGCCTCTGGGCAGGGGCACAAGGCTTACCTGAGAGGTGGCCATTTCTAGTTTCACCTCCTCCTCTAGATTTCTTCCTCAGAAGATCTTTGTGAAGAAATCCCAGCTGCAGTAGGAGAAAATGTCTGTAAAGCCACCAACACAGCCTCTTCCCCAGTCAACTGCTTGCCTGCAGGCACACCTTTGAGATGCAGAAAAGGCTCAGTTTATTGTTTTTTTGTGTCAGCTATTCAGAAAGTGTGAGCTCCCTCTAGGTGACCAATCCCTGAGGCTCCTCTTCCTCCTTTCAGGGGGCCTCCCCTCCCACAGAAGCCCAGGAATTCTCCCTGAGCTTAGAGAAAGTGTGCTACTTACTTGGACCTGACCCTCTCCAGCTCCTGTACATGAGGCCTCTTACCTCTTTTTGAGGAAAAGCCTGCATCAACTCTCATATTTTCAAAAAAAATTTTATAATATTCATTTCTTTTTTGAGAGAAAGACAGAGCATGAGAGGGGAAGGGGCAGAAAGACAAGCAGTCAGATTCTGAAGGGTGCTCCACACGCCAAGCTATAATTACAGACCCCAAGGGGGCGCTCAAACTCGCACACCCTAGGATGTGACCTGAGCCAAAGGCAAAAGGTGAAATGACTGAGCCACTCCGACACCTCTCACCTCTCAGAAATAAATGGGACTCTTTCCTCCCTTTCCCTGGAGCTCACTTAGATAGTAAACTATAGGATTCAGTAGGCAGAAAGGGAAAGATTAGGCCCTGAGGTCTCTGGGTGGGGAAAAAGCACAATTTGGAACACTGATGGGAGTGTCTGATCACAGCAAACCCCCCTCAGGTGTGAGGTTCCTCTTAAGAATGAGACAGACACCACCTACTGCCCCTCAGGTTCCCCTCAGGAATTTGGCTAAAGACCTAACTAAAAATTAGTGGTAGACCATAAAACATAAGGCCCACAAGGACCTCTATGGCCTTGGACCACCCCTCGTACTAATAGGGAAAAATCTGTTTAAGATGGGCGACAGGACTGATAAGGAAATACCTGTCCCTGAACAAAGACTCCCCCTTCCGGGTTCATCTTCCAGCCCTGCTTGTTGGATGCATTAGTGAGGAATAAGGAATGAACAGGCTATAAATTACTTCCTCTGTTGATGCTCTGAGCTTAGACCTCTAGAGAATGATCTCCTCTGAGCCCACAGGTATCAAAGAAACCTCCTCCCTTCCAAGATCTCAGAGTGCTCCTTGGTTCTTCCCCTGGTGATCCAGACCAGATTCCACAACAATACAATGGAAAAGAGATGAGCAAAAATGGAAAATCCAGTATCTAGAGTAATGAAGCCAATAAGGGTAGGACCTGAGAAGGAACAAGGGGGAAGGGAACAAGAGTGGGAGAGATGCAAACCTCAGAAAACAAAGATCCTTGCCTATTGTCTCGGGTCTCATGGTCCAATGCCCCCTCTCTGCCCTGAGAGCTTTTCTAGGACTCTCCTCTCTTATACTCTAATCAGCTTTGCCTGTTGATCATTTTATGTCCACTCTGCAGTCTTTGAATCAGGGAGACCAGGAATCCCTGGGGTTGAGGGAAAAAATCCTGAAGCAGAATCCCCTGGAGCACGTCACTAAAACAAAAAGTGTAAATTTCACCCATGTCCCTTGAAATTAATGACTTTTAAAATGTCACCACAACCCCAGCCACCCTCCCTCTTCTTCAAAGAATGTAAATGTTATCTTTGTTTTTACAAGAAAAAAAATGGAGGGGCGCCTGGGTGGCTCAGTCAGTTAAGCCTCCGACTTCGGCTCAGGTCAGATCTCATGTACATGGGAAGTTTGAGCCCCCACGTCAGGCTCTGTGCTAACAGCTAGCTCCGAGCCTGGAGCTTCAGGTTCTGTGTCTCCTTCTCCCTCTGCTCCTCCCCCTCTCATGCTGTGTCTCTCTCTGTGCCAAAAATAAATAAAACATTTAAAAAATAAAAAAAAAAGAAAAATGGATATTTATTCGTTTTTTATTTATTTTAATGTTTATTCCCTCTGGACAGACAGACTTTTAAAAAATGTTTATTTATTTTTCAGAGAGACTTCTTTATTTCGGGGTGGAGGAGGGGTAGAGACGGAGATACACAATCCAATCTCTCTCTCTACCTCCCCCTGCTCATTCACTCTCAAAATAGATGAATAAACTTACAAAAATAAATAAAATCAATTCAAGTTACTTTACATTCTCTGTAGTATTGGTTTCAGTACTAAACCCTAGGGATTCTTCACTTACATATGACACTCAGTGCTCATCTCAACAAGTGCCCTCTTTAATGTCCTGTGCCCTATCAGTTTATCTCCCCACCCACCTCCCCTCCAGCAACCCTCAGTCTGTACTCTGTGTTTAAGAGTGTCTTATGGTTTGCCTCCCTCCCTGTTTTAATCTTATATTTCTTTCCCTTCCCCAATGTTCATCTGTTTTGTTTCTTGAATTCCACATTTGAGTGAAATCATGATATTTGTCCTTGTGTGACTGACTTAGTACACTTAGTGTAGTACAATTTACTTCAGTTTCATGCACATTGTTGCAATAGGCAGGATGTCATTTTTTTTGATTGCCAAGTAATACTCCCAATGTATACGGTGGTATATCTATGCCACATCTTCTATGTCTATTCATCATTAATGGACATTTGGACTCTTTCCAACATTTGACTATTCTTGATAGAGCTGCTATATACATTGGGGTGCAAGTCAGTACTTCTGTATTCTTTGGATAAATACCTAGTGTGCAATTGCTGGGTCCTAGAGTAAGACTATTTTTAATCTGTTGAGGATCCTCCATATTGCTTTCCATAGGGCTGCTCCAGTTTGCATTCCCACTAGCTGTGCTATGTCTGATAGCCATCCGGAAGCTTTCTTTGGAAGAGTCTTTTTGGGTCTAATGCCTGTTTATTCCCTGAATTGTTTGTATCTTAGGTGATTGCTGGAGTCCAGCTATGGCAGGTCGAGGGTCACTGAAAGTTGTAGGGTGTCCGCAAACAGGAGTGAGAGACCCTTGCCTTCTTTCTGATCACCAGGCTGGCATCTCTGCTCTGTCAGGTTTTGCATCATTATTTATAAGTCAAGTGTTACCGTGACATCGGAAAGTGGAATTTTTACTACAAATAAATCTCAGTGGTAAGATGCTTTGAAAAGTGTACACAAATAGGTTTTACAGAGGCATTCTTGCAGAACTACTGTAATTTCAGTGAGGTAGTTAATTTTTACAAATAACAGGATATTCTCAGTGAAAAGCAGACAACATACACATTTGTTTAAACCAGTAGTATATCTTACAACTATGAAGACAGCAGGATGTTCTCAGTTAGAAGCAGATAACAAACATTTGTATCTATTAATAATGCTAAGATTCAGGCATAGGCTAGGAGTCATTCTGTCTGGCTCACAAAAGAAAGAAGGTATTTGTGCTGGGTAGTAAGCAAACTTCGTTATTTGATGTGGAAGGTGTAAGCAAGCACCATAGGGGTCCTTGATGTGCCAGCCTTTGAATATGAGTTTAACTACTCTTACCCATCCTCAGAGCAGATATCCCTGTAAGGGAAGGTATTTGTGGCACCAATTAGCAAAGGTGTGAGCACGAACTTATATCCAGCTTTTGTCTGTTTCTTATCTCTAAGTAAGGCTCTTTTTTTTCCAGGTCAGAGTGAATAGTAACTCTTGTGTTTATTAACTCCCTTTATTATCTACGTCTTGGGATTGTAAGGCTCATTAGAAGAGCCTTTTGACAAACATCTGCAGTGCTATGTCTAAATTCTTCTTTGTAGAGGAGGGAATATGCTTCTTCCCACGAGGTATCTGTGTGGGATATATCAGTCTGATTTGGAACATTGTGAGGCCTCAGCAATAACAGCAGTCCCATTTCCAATATGAGCCAATAGTAGAAGAAGATACCAGTTTCGCTTCATGGCAGGAGCTGTGGAAACGTCTGCCATTTCCTTGCTCTGACAGTGTAATTCGGCCATGCCGTTGCGGCTCCCAGCGGGTGTTGAACATGATAACTCCTTTATAATCTTTATAGATTATAGATACCAACCCTTTATTCTCTATATCATTTGCAACTATCTTCTTTGATTCCATCGGTGGTCTTTCAGTATTGTTGATTGCTTACTTTACTGTGCAAAAGTTTTTTTAACTAGACGAGATTCCCATAGTCATTTTTGTTTTTATTTCCTTTACCTCCAGAGACATGTGTAGTAAGAAGTTGTTGTAGCCAAGGTCAGAGACATTGCTGCCTGTGTTCGCATCTAAGATTTTGATGTTTCCCTGTCTCACACTTAGGTCTGTCATCCACGGTAAATTTATTTGTTCATATGGTGTAAGAACATGGTCCAGTTTCATTCAACTGCATATTGCTGTCAAGTTTTCTCAGCACCTTTTGCTGCAAAGACTGTCTTTGCTCCACTGGATATTCTTTCCTGCTTTGTCAAAGATGAGTTGGCCATAGATTTGTGGGTCCATTTCTGGGTTCTCTATTCTGTTCCACTAATCTACGGGTCTGTTCTTGTGCCAGTACCATACTGTCTGGATGAGTACAGCTCTGTCATACAATATGAAGTCTGCAATTGTGATGCCTGTAGCTTTGGTCTTCTTTTCCTACATTAGTTTGGCTTTGGGGGCTAACTTTATCTGTTAGATGCAAATAGCAAGAGCTCTGGCCAGTATAGACCAGTTCAGCTCCAGGATAGCTTCACCTAGGAGATGGACTATGAACTGTCAGACACTTACCAGCACCCCAATATAATGTTAAAATCTCCACCCACAGAGGAGCACAGCCTTCATCCACACAACATAGGATATGCATTTAAGCTTCTTTCCCAAGTATATGTGTGCTTGCACCTGCCTTATACCCACCTCTACAGAGGATGACAAAACTCCCCTTTCAGATATTCATTGGAATCCTAAAGAAAACAAGTACTCACCCCTGCTGTTCGATTATCAACTTTGGAAGTTGTTCCTCCAATCGCCGTCTTTGTTGCAAATACATTTTCCTTTGAGTGACAGTTCCACCTAGTATAAACTCTACCTGTAACTCACCATGGAGGCAACTCATGTTAGCTTCAGTACAAGAAGTTATCTTCACCCAAGAAGAGGAGGTGTCTGTAGTTCTCTAACATCACATCCTGCTGGAAGCCGGGTCTCTTTGAACTCATAAGTAGAGGAAAAATCTCCTTGTGAGGCAAGATGGGTTTGCAAGGCCCTCCCACAGTCAGATGGCGACCTCCATCTACACCCACTCAATTCCCACTCAATTTCTGCTTGAGCACTGTCCCCAAGACTCCTGACTGACTGTTATCAGGAGTGACTTGACTTCTTATGTGAAAAATATGTGAATAGTACCTTTGGAAAAAACTTATTATAGGAGTTTCTTCTTTTGTGATTATAGGAGCAAATGTTACATTTCCTGAGAAAACCTCCTTTTTTTTCCCCTCAAGAAAACCGGCTATTGACCTTTTATCACAAAGGCCTAATCTTGTCTCTACTATGCTAAAACTTTGCCTTGTATTTGAATGCTAAAGATCCCTTCCTATCCCACTTGAGGAACATCTAGTCACCTTTGGTAAAGATTATGCATGAGTCTTCCACCAATCTATGTTCTGCAAAATTTTACATAGCAAAGAATTTGTTATCAGAAATTATTGTTTAAGGCAATTGCCACTTCTGTTTTGTACCCCAGACATTTTTTCAATTAATAATGCTGACTCTCGGGTAAGGGTAGAGCGGCCTGCCTGGTGATCAGAAAGAAAGAAGCCGAGGCTCTCTCACTCTCTTTCGCCAACACTGTCCATCCTTCAGGGAGCCCTAGACCTGCTGAAGCTGGACTCTGGCAACATCCCTGTATCATTCCCACTGAGGAAGGCTCAGGCATCCACTGTTCCTGAGGGAATTTTACGGCCACATCCCTGAATGTCATCAGCAGCCCCTGCGATAAATGTCACAGTTAGCAAGTGGACATGGGCAGTGTTTTAATGGTACCTCAGATGAAAGGGAGAAGCTGGGACAATGGTTCTGGCTTAGGTGAGATTCCTGCTTTCTTCAGGAAGATCATTTTTAACAGTTACATACTTCATATATTTTCTTCCTTTGAGGTAACAAGAGGACATATGATTCACAGAACCAGAATAAACACCCTGTCTTTCTGCAAGATAGACTGTCAACTGAAGGTGCCAACAGAGGCACACACACGTTTGAGGACTGCATTTGTATCATACAGTATAAGTTCTGTCTATTTTTTAGATGGAGAGTTTTAGTGGGTTAGAAGTGTAGTTATCCAATTATGTATTTCTTAGGTTTTTTTTTTTTTAATGTTTACTTACTTTTGAGAGTGAGAGTCAGACATGAGCAGGGGAGGGGCAGTCAGAGAGAGGAGGAGGTACAGAATCCAAAGCAGGATCTAGGCTCCAAGGTGTCAGAACACGGTCTGACACAGGGCTTGAAGTCACAAACTGTGAGATCATGACCTGAGCTGAAGTGCAACACTTAACTGATTGAGCCACCTGTACAGGCGCCCCTCTACTGTTCAAATTCTACTGTGAATTAGAAGTTCACAACACTCAGGGGCGCCTGGGTGGCTCAGTCGGTTAAGCGTCCAGCTTCGGCTCAGGTCAGAACTCACAGTTCGTGGGTTCAAGCCCCGCGTCAGGCTCTGTGCTGACAGCTAGCTCAGAGCCTGTAGCCTGTTTCGGATTCTGTGTCTCCCTCTCTCTCTGACCCTCCCCTGCTCCAGCTGTCTCTCTCTGTCTCTCAAAAATAAATAAAAAGCATTAAAAAATTAAAAAAAAATAGTTCACAACACTCATTTGGTGATCATGTTGTGTCTGGTTCAGGCGTTAGAGTGGGAACTGAGTCTACATTTCTAACAAGGTATTTGGAAATAATAAAGAGGTAGAATTCCGTGGAAAAAGAGATCAAAGGGCAAGAAACGAAGGGGTTCATAAGCAGTTCCAGAGTCCTCAGGTTAAAGCAAGAAAGGCAATAAGAGTACTTTCTGGGCATTAGTAATAACTAGATTTTAAAAGTTTACATAGGTCAACACACACACACAAATAGTCAAAGGAACAAAACATATTATTCTTCCCCTTTGTAGAATATTTTGTCACACTTCCAGTAAATGTAGGAAAGTAGATGTTTTTTTTTTTTTTTTTAAGTAACCATTCAATTAATTAACTAGAGGCAGAGAAACAACAAATGGGGAGAGAGGCGGAGGGAAAGATGATATTCTGCATGGGGCCTGCACTGAGAAGAGAGCCTGCTTTGGAGTCTCGATCCTATCTCTGTGTATTCTGGTTTTCCTTGTGTCCTGGAGGAATGACAAATCTCCCCTATCTTATGAGAAAAATGTAGTCTGTTTCTTTCCATGTCACTCATTTACATATTCATGCCTTGGGTGTTATGTGGATTTATAAGGGACTCACATGGTAGGTTAAATTGTGAATAATAGAATCTATTCCAGTAATGGATCACAGATGAGAACCATACAATGAATCCTTTAATAATTATTGTATAATTATCTATACAATTATGTTGTCTAATGGTTCAAGGAGATAAGGTCAGAGTCCCATCAGGAATGAAAACAGTTTCTCCTGTTACTCAAAATCCTTTGGAATGTATATCTTTCTTTTTTTAAGTCTTTATTTTGAGAGAGACAGAAACAACAGTGTAGGGGCAGATACAGAAGGGAAAGAGAACACCCCGCAGGCTCTGTACTGACAGTGTGGAGAGCAAGGCATGGCTCAAACTCATGAACCATGAGATCATGGCCTGAGCTGAAACCAAGACAGAGACACTCAACTGACTAAGCCCCCATGTTCCTGAATGTGTATCTTTCAATATGAGATGCTTTCTTTGCTTAACATTGACCTGGGCATGGGGCTTTGAAGACAGATTCACAATGGCTGTTAACAGGTTTGATGGTCCTTGAAGAAACTGGGGCTCCTCCTGGTCAGTGCGGAATCTCTAAGGGGCATCAAGCATAGGCCATAAATCCTGTCACAGTAGTTCCTGCCTTAATGCAACCCCAGGAGAGGAGGTCCTTCACCAAGGCAAGGTTAAAACCCACAAAATATCTAGAATCATGCTCACACCATGTCATCTGTGTTCACTGAAGTAGGGACTTTTAACGCTAGAATGTCCCGTTCAGGGACAGGGCACATCACACCTGCATCATGGGCATTCCTCCACCAGGGCAGGACTGATGGCTCAGAGTCAGCCTAAGATTTCTAGCAACTGAATCCCTATGGGGCCATGGGGTCGGTCTCCCTAGGGACACTCTCTGCAGCAACAAAGCCTCCTTGGCATATTTGTGGATGTCCTATGTAGACCGGGGTTACGATGTCCCCAGAATCTGAATCTGCTTCCATCTCAGAGAAAGAGGAGTGAGTCATCCAGTGTCCTCTTCTCATTTCATAGAAGGAATCTTCTTCCTGGTACCCATCTAGGACCCATTCCAAGCTCCTTCTACTATTTTAAGAACACTTACCATGCGTTGATTTGCAAACAGATAGAAATGGATTGTTTGCATGAAATCTCATCATTCAAAAAAAAAAAAAAAAAGAAAGTCATGATTCCTACCACGTAGGAATTTTCAGGATGTAGCAAATGGGTACATTGTTGAGTTCAGGATTATAGAGAGATTGAGAGGAAGAGGGGGCATACAGGGGACGTGGCTGCAGTTGGGCCTGTTTCCTTTCTGTGTTGTGGTGTGAGGTCTGGTGTCACTTCTGGTGGGTCATCCATGACCTAAGAGTTGTTCTTTGTGGGTTTTTTTGAAGAGTTTTTTGTAGCAGCAGTAGTAGCATTTATTTTACATTCTCATTAAGAATACAAGTTTTCTAACATAACTGTCCCAGAAAACTCTGTTTATGTAAGTTTCATTTTATTTATGAAATAGAAAGAAAAGGGCCTACAGAGATTAATATGACATGAACTCTAAGTGTTCATTTCTCTGGGCAGGCTTGGGACTGACACAGCAGGAAGGACCGAAAGGCAGGGACAATGGAGCCTGCCGCCAGCTCCCTCCCTGGCCCAAACCAGATCCACTCCCTTCTGAGACTGTGTCCAGGTCTGGACTCGTTCTGGGATCTCCTTTCCTAGGACAGATTACAGGAGGTAAGATTCTAAGATTCTGAGTCATAGTTTTCTTCATCTTCCAGGGCTGATGCTCACAATTCCAAACACCCAGAAGCAGATAAATGGAAGCAGAAGACTGACTATATATATTAGAGCCTTCATTTCTACTTTTCCTATTGAATCCTATTTATCACAAGCCTTCACCCAGAATATTGTTTTCCATTCCCGCAGATTCAGTAGTTGCTCAAGTAATGACATATTATATATGTATACAGTATGGCATGATTATAACAATCTAATTAACATGCCCATCACCTCATGTAATTAGGAGTATTGATTGTTTTAAAAAATTTTTAATGTTTTATTTATTTTAGAGAGAGACAGAGTGTGGGCAGGGGAGGATCACAGAGACAGGAAGACCCAGAATCCAAAGCAAGCTCCATGCTCTGAGCTGTCAGCACAGAACTCAACGCACGGATCACACCCACAAACTGTGAGTTCATGACTTGAGCTACAACTGAACGCGTAACCAACTGAACCACCCAGGCGCCCCAGGAGTTTTGATTTTTGTAGAGAACATCAAAGATACACTCTCCTAGAAAATGTAGGCATAATACACATAGAACTATGTGTATCTGCATCCTGTGCATTAGATCTCCAGAGAGTCATGCGTACCTGAAATTGTGTACCATCTGACCCGCTCTCTCACTATGGCTTCTGTCAGCTCCTGGAAATCACAATCTACACTGCTGTAGGAGTTTGATGTTATTAGATTCCAGATATAATAGAAATAATATAGTACTTGCCACTTTGGGTGGCTTATTCCACTTATTATAAGATTCTCTGGGCTCACCTGCATTGTCCCAAGGGGAATGATGTCCATTTCATTTAAGCTTGAATTTTGTATATATATAGATAGAAAGATGATAGATATAGCTATATTTATTGAAATATGTATATAGATGTGTGATATATATAGTATATATTCTTTATGATACATAGTATAATCTATAATATTTATTTTTATAGCATACATATTACCTACAGATGACATGTTCCACACATACTCCTCTTAGAAAGCAGGGAAACGACAAGGTGATACCAATTCCTGTTTTCTCAAATGATTACACTTGAAAAAAAAACAAAAGTAGTAATTCAAGTGAGGAGGAATGAAAGTGATCATACATTGCTGATGAGAGTGTACCAAGTACAGGAAACCGGTATTTACTTTTAAACTCAAAACATGTTTCTATCCTGTTAAAAGAGGCAAACACAACAATGTAAAGTCCCTGAACATAGAATCTACCTTCCTTTCAGTATGTTTCAGTTCATCCATAGTTCATTGCTGTGGGTGCAAATATTTTTTTTCAATCCATAGGTAAACAGAAGATGGCACATGGGTCAGGCCCAGTCCCTACATTTTATGGTTGTTGTGCGACACCTAGCGGTCAACTCACAGGGTAATAACGGGATTAAATTGCGTCATATATGTGAAGTTCCCTACAGGGGGCACCATAACTTCCCTGGAAACAGGAAATTAGTGCTCAATCCACAGGGCAGTAATTGATTTCTCCATGTTGTTTTCCAAATGGAGACGGGTTCAGACATGAGTGCATTCAAGAGCCTTTGTTATGCCCAGATTTTAATATCGCCCCCAAAACCCAGAGATTACCTGGGAGACCAAATCACGCACGCAAAAGCAAAGGGCTTTATTACGAATCTAGACCCAGCCAGCCTAAACTCTGGCTCGCAGGCTTCAACAACGTACTGAATCCACGTGGAGTGAGCCCCGAACAAAGGCAGGGTAGGGCTTTTATAAGTTGGGAAGGGGGAGTTACAGGAAATTGTGACATAGGTAGTGACAGCAGGTTTAACCATTCACATTGCCTAGAGTATTTGTTACTTTTGGCGGGACCCAATCACAACATTTAGAGTATTGACCAATCAGAGTGGGCCCAAGTCCCTCACGTAGGGCGTGACTAGTCTTAGCCTCCATCTTTAGGCCTGCCCTTAGAATGTTACAAGGGTGGTCCCTTTTGCCTTGGGCAATGTGTGCCCTTCTATTGTTTCATGAAGTCAGTTTCAGACCTGCATCCTTACACCTTCTTTCAGTAAACTTCAAACTGAAAGGAAAGCATGTGGTCCTGCAGGACGGTGATGGTGGTCTTAGCTGGGCACCAACAGTGAGCTCACAACAGTGAAACCTCAGTGGTAAGCTCCTCCCTGGGAACTCAGCAGGAGTTGTGTGTGTTCACATCAGATGGAGGGGGGAGCACGGGGGTCTCAGCTGTTCTGAGTCTGCAGTCTCTAGTGTAGTGCCACTAAACGTGGGTCTCAGGGGGCAGGATCAGCACTAACAAGGAACTGGTAAAAGATGCCAATTGACAGACCCCATTCCAAACCTGCAGAATCACCATTTCTTCTAAGGGACCTGAAACACCACATGAGTTATATGCACATTAAAATATGAAAGCACAAACTGCCTATCAGCCTGGGTTTACAATAAAGATCTCATGGCGCTTTGTAAGAACCCGCATCACCTGTGCCCTCTGCCAGAGTCTTCTATTGGTCAGGATGAGAGCATCGGTGCTGCTTTAAGTATGAGCTCCAGGTGATTCTCAGGTGAGGCCGAGGTGAAGCACGAGGATTCGCAGAGGTATCTGGGAGGGCTGTGTCGGGCTTTCAGTTGAAGAGATGATGATTATCATTTCAGCATGGACTTGGAAGGGGCAGGCAAGTGCAGCCGGGTTTCCCGAGCTGTGGCAGGACGTGTGTCTGTGGGAGGGGAGGATGTCTGAAACCGGGAAGGAGAAACTCACATGTAAGTGGCTGTGAAGCAGCTCCATTTTTTCTGAATCTTTCCTGTGACAAAGTCATTGAGAGGGTGACCTTTTGTGCATTTGAGCCTGTTTATGCCTGTGAGGTGATGAGAGCAGGTGAAGACGCTATGCTGAGGTCTTTAAAGGTCTACAGGTGTGATTTCCCCAACACTATCCATTGAGAAAGCACTGGAGAGCAGAAGGGAGAGAAAGAAATGGCTACCTCCCAGGTAAATTTCAACTTGACGGAGCTAGGGGCTGTGTCCTCATTTCCCAGTGAAATGCTGTGCATTTGCAACTTCCACACCTCACTTCTCTACCTCTGCAGCTCCTGCCTTGCACATTTGTTTTGGACTAGTGTTGGCCCCTTTCATGACAGTCAAATTCAGCGCTTTAGGACATACCTGAGTAACGTTCCTGGGCTCTCTCTCCATTCTCTACGACCAGGCTTTCTATACAGCATGAGGAATTCCTGTCATGAATTTATGACGTGCAAATTTTTGGAAATCCCCTTTTGGTGACAGATCAATATGGGGATGTGACAGATCAATATGGGGACCCAGTAAGGGTCAAGTTATATACTTAAGTCCTGTCTGGGTGTGGCATGAGTCTATGTAAACTAGATTAGGAACATGAATAAATAGGGGCTCATGGTTGCTTCAGTCCGTTAAGTGTTGGAGTCTTGATTTCACCTCCTGTCATGAGGTCACAGTTTTGAGTTCAAGTCCTGTGTCAGGCTGCTCACTGTCTGCAGAGCTTGCTTGGCATATTCTCGCCCTCTATTTTTCCCCTCCTCGGTACACTCTCGCTCTTGCTCAAAATAAAAAAATAAACTTAAAAAGAACATGAGCAAAGAAATCAGATGGCTATTTGGCCCTGAATAAGACAGCATTCTGAAAAAGAGCCTTTCCATCTAGATTGTTTCAAAGGCTTGCTATTTAAAATACTTTGAAGGGGGTCTGGGTAGCTCATCGGTTAAGCATTTGACTTCACTCATTAGATCTCATGACTCATGGGTTTGATCCCTGTGTCAGGCTCTGTAATGACAGCTCAGTACTTGGTGCCTGTTTCGAATGCTGTTTTTTTTTCTTTCTCTCTGCCATTCTTCTGCTCCTGCTCTGTCTCTGTCTCTGAAAAATAATAAACATTAAAACATTTTAATAAAAAACCACATTGAACACTATAGGATGTGGGAGGAATCTGTGGCTTGAAATTTGCCTAAACCTTCTATATTTTCATAATTTGGGGGTTTCTTTTTCTTTTTCTTTTTTGTTTGTATCCTTGAGAAACTCTTTCACAACAACGATGAGACTTTCTAAGTGCTTGAAGCCGCTGATACCAGTTTACTCATTACAGCTGAGGTTACCATTCTTCATGTATATCAGGAGCTCTCTAACATTCCCCCAGGACATGAAGTCTCTCTCCTTTATTTACAGGAGATCCTGACCTTTGCAAATAAAGGTTTTATATTAGTCCTCGACCTCCCAAGTTGCAGTTTTATTTTGTACAGTATAAAAGATATATCCTCCATTATTACTGTTTTTAATTTTCAGCAGAGGAAACAGGTATCATATAGTTACTATATGTTCATGGTCTTAAAAGTCTTTAATGTAACTTGTACAAATGACATCATTTCAAGGAATAATCAGGCATTGGTTGGTGTAAAGAAGTATTCATGATGTTTTATGTTGACTTAAAACTTCCCCGGGGCGCCTGGGTGGTACAGTCAGTTGAGCTTCCGGCTTCAGCTCAGGTCATGCTATCACGGTTCATGGGTTCGAGCCCCTTATCAGGCTCTGTGCTGCCAGCTAGTTCAGAGCGTGGAGCCTGCTTCAGATTCTGTATCTCCCTCTCTCTCTGACCCTCCCCTGCTCACACTGTCTCTGTCTCTCCAAAATAAATTTTTAAAAATACATTAAAAAAAAAACCCAAAACTTCCCCTTCCCTCAGGTTCTCTGTTGCCTTCACTGTGAACTAGTGATAATTCTGAAATTGAATGGCATAGGATACTGTTGCCCACAGTTTAAAATATGATATATATTCCTTAACTTTGATTCAATAGTACTTGGAAGTGGAGTTGAGGGAGTGCATCTTGAAAAGACTTACTAAGTGACCTAAAGAGGCCAACAGGAAACAACATTTGAAGAAAGAATTCTCTATATCCTTCTGTAATGTGTTCTGTTCTCTACTGAGCACAGTGCTGGATTTGAATTTTTAGATTCTCCAGCCATGGTCCTGCATATTTTTGCCATCAATAGGCCTTGCTGTCTAAAGAGTAGATCTGGTCAGGTTCTGTGGGAAAGGAATGAGCCCTGGCACATGAAGAGGAAGGACAGAGGAACCCCACACCCAGGTTAGTGGGAATGAATGATTCAGATGACCCAAGGGAGGGACCCAAGTCAAAGGAGAAAACTCCATCTTAAAATGTGGTTTGGGAAGCTCAGCTTGAATGGAATGATTCTAGAAGCCTAGGTTTATTTTGCTGATGGTCCCAGAGGTACCTCTCCTGTCTCCCTCTTCCTGGGCTCCTAAAACCTCTTAGGCTTAGCCTCTGTTCCAAAGTCTTCCATGACATTCATGGTAAAATCGAAAAGCCTTCCATGGCCAGTGAGGGTCTATTTGACCTGACTGCTTTTCTGTTCCTTTTTGGAGCACGTGAAAATCTCTACACGTAGGGACTTTCTACGTGGAGGCCCCAGTGTGATTTACTCCTGTCCCACTTCTGGGTGCACTTGTCTCCTGGAGACATTTACAATGTCTGCTACAGCATCAGCAACGAGAGGTGGACTGATGCTCCCCTGTAAAATCTTCCCCAGTGCAGCCCTCCCCATGCAGGCTCTCCATTGACCAGATCCTGTACTCTGTCCTCAGAAATAAACTGGGAGCCTGGGAATCTTACGTTATGCAAGTTAATCTTTCCCAAATCCTGAAAATTGGGTTCACTCTGTTCATTTCTGCAGGAAGATTGGATTCCAGGTGCCTCCAGAGTGATTCTCTTTTGTTGAATTATCAGTGGTCTTGAAAACACAGTTGGATGTGATGACACAAATATAGAGAGCAGGCGGGAGACAGAAAGAATGGGTGGGGCAGAGCCTCTGAGGGAAATTTGATGGGTATCAGTTGCATTTATGTATTTAATTAATTTTACTGTATTAAAAATCAGGAGACATCCCAGGAAGGGAAGAAGGGATGCTATGTGTTACCTTGGAAGCACTGTTGGAACCAGAAAGTTGACAGGGACTCACCAAATGGTAAGTGCTTTGCAGTTTTTTCCCTGAATCTCAGACTCCCATCAGTGTCTTAGGCACATGTGCAAAAGTGGGCTGAGCGAGGCAGGTAAATGTGTTCTAATGAGTTCTATGCCTTTGTTAAGAGTGGGTAAGGTGTTTAGGCCACGTGAGTAAGGGGCTCAAAATGAAAAGTGGTACCGTATCGTGTCAAAAAAGCAAGTGATATATGGTCAAACGTTCATGAGTTAACCTGACCAGTTTTTTTTGCCTATTCCAAAGGTTAAATATATTTTTTCCATATGAGATAGTGGGAAAGTTTTTACAGAAACGATGTGGAAGCCAAGGAAGGACGGTGCTTGACTGGAGTAGCTGCCCTTATTTTTGGAACGCAATTGTAAGCAAGGAAATACTGCCCCAAAATTAATATCAGAAACCTTATAGGGAGGTATTATGGCAACCTGCCTGAAAGGACAAATAACTTCTTTGGATATTATGCGAGATAACAATGTAAATTAAATAAAATGTGAGTAAAAAAATTCAGTGTTTTATAGCAAAACGTTAGAAAACAGAGTACTGTAGATTAGCCTATACAAGTTGGTTCTTAAACTATCGTCTCCTGGTTAGAGTAAAAGACCATGATTCTTCTCGAAGTAATATTTTCCCACACACATCAAAATCCCAAAACAAGAGGTCCTTCTGAAACTGTCATTTCGCATTTTCCACCCAACCCTCAATCAGAGAAGAGGTTTTTGAATATCAACTAGCCGTTTAGGGAACCCTTCAGATACAGATGTTCATAAACCTTACACAACCTCCCATTGAGGAACCTACAGATACACCAATATTTATGGAAAAGGTGTTGGTTTGAACAGTGGAAATTACTACATGAATTACAGAAACACCCTATTCACGTCCTTCTAAAACCAACCTGGGGGGAAAACCTTAATGTGTTCTGCTAAACACCACAGAGCTACAAACCCTGCATAAATGACCCATTATTTCATAATGACCTTTCTATGTCCTGGTAGAGACCTCGGCTTAAAGTCTATTTGTCTGATGTAAGCATAGCTGCCTGGCTTTACTTTGGCTTCCATTTGCATGGATTATCTTTTTCCACAACAGGAATTTCATTCTGAATGTGCTCCTAAAGCTGAAGCGAATCTCTTGAAGGCAACTTATAGATGTGTCTTGTATTTCCATTCAGCCAATCTGTACCTCTTAATTGAAGAATTTGGTCCATTTATAGTATTTTATGTACTTATTTATTTTTAATTCAAGTTAGGTAACATAAAGTGGAGTATTGGTTTCAGGAGTAGTACCCAGAGATTCACCTCCTACATATGACACCCATTTCACCCATCACCCCACCCGCCTCTGCTCCAACAACTCCCGGTTCTCTGTATCTAAGAGCCTTTTGTGTCTCTTTTTATCTAATTTTGCCTTTCCTTTCCCTTTTTCATCTGTTGTGTTTCTCCAATTCGACATATGAGTGAAATCATATGATATCTGTCTTTCTCCAGCTGACTCATTTCACTTAGCAAAATACCCTCCAGTTACATCCACGTTGTTGCCAATGGAAAGATTTCATTCTTTTTATTGCTGAGTAAGATTCCAGTGTGTGATTGTGTGTACACGCACTATATATATTGTCATATGTATGACCTCTTTTATATGTGACATCTCCTTTGACCATTCATTAGTTGATAGACGATTGGGTTCTTTCCATAATTTGGCTATGATTGATAGCCCTGCTGTACATATTGGAGTGCATGTACTCATGCAAATCAGCATTTTTGTATCCTTTGGATGAGTAAATAGTAGTATAAATGCTGCATTATAGGGTAGTACTCTTTTCAGTTTTTTGAGGACTCCATATACTGTTTTCCAAAGCACGTGCACCAGTTTGCATTCCCCTGAACAGTGCAAAAGGGTATCCCATTCTTGCATCTTTGCCAATCTGTTGTTTCTTGAATTGTTGATTTTAGCCAGTCCTTTTTTTTCTTTCAGTTTATTTGTATGGAGAGAGAGAAGAGACAGCATGAGTGAGGGAAGGACAGACAGAGGGAGAGACTCCATACTGTCAGAGCAGAGCCTGATATGGGGCTTGAACCGAATAACTGGGAGGTCATGACCTGAGCTGAAATGAAGAGTTAGAAGCTCAACTTAGTCAAGCCACCCAGATGCCTGTAATTTAATCCATCCTGACACTTGTGAGATGGAATCTCATTGTGGTTTTGATTTGTTTTTCCCTGATGATGAGTGATGTTGAGCGCCTTTTCATGTGTCTATTACTCATCTGGATGTCTTCCTTAGAAAGGTGTCTATTTATTTCTTCTGCCCACATCTTCACTGAATCATTTGGTTTCTGGGTGTTCAGTTTGATAATTTCTCACTAGATTTGGATACTAACCATTATCTGATATGTCAATTGAAAATATCTTCTCCATTCCATCTGTTGCCTTTGAATATTGTTGATTGTTTCCTTCGCTGTGCAGAAGTTTGTTGTTTTTTGGTTTTGTTTTTATTTATTTTTAATTTTTTTACTGAGGTGCCAAGAGCTTTTATTTTATTTTTATTTTCCTTGCCTGGAAACATGTCAAGTAAGAATTGGCTCAGACCTAGGTCACAGAGGTTTCCTGTATATTTCTCCTTAGGGTTTTGATGGGTTCCTGTTTCATATTTATGTCTTTCATCCATTTTGCATTTTTTTGTTTTGTATGGTATAAGAGCAGTACTCAATTTCATTCTTCTTCATGTAGCTTCCAGTGCCCCCAGCTACATTTGGTGAAAAGACTGTCATTGGATACTCTTTCCTGTTTTGTGGAAGATGAGTTGGCCATATATGTGTGGGTCCGTTTCTTTATTCTCTCTTCTAATCCATGGATCTATATGTCTGTTTTTGTGCCAATACCATACTGTCTTGAGGATTATAACTTTGTCGTACACTATGAAGTCCAGAATTGTCATGCCTCTCCCCATGGTTTTTTTTGAGCACATCACTTAAGCTATTCAGGTCTTTTGTGGTTCCATAGAAATTTTAGGATTGTTCTAGCTCTCTGAATAATGCTGGTGTTCTTTTGATTGAGCTGACATTGCATGTGTAGATTGCTTTGGGTGATTTTGACATGTTAACAATATTTATTCTTCTAATCCATGAGCATGGGATGTTTTCCCATTTCTTTTTGTCTTCTTGAATTCTTTTTTTTTATGCACTTTGTAGTTCTTAGCATACAGATCTTTTACAACGTTGGTTATGTTCATGCCTAGGTATCTTAGTATTTTTGGTGCAATTATAAATAGGATGAAATCCTTGATATTTCTCCGGCTTTATTATAAATGTGCTAAATGCAACTAAGTTCTGCACATTGATTTATATCCCATGTCTTTGCTGAATTCATGTATCAGCTCAACAGTGTTTTGGTGGAGCCTTTCAGGTTTCCTATGTAGACAGAGTATCATGTCATGTACAAAGACGGAAACTTTGACATCTTCCTTGCCAAATTGGAAGCGTTTTACTTCTATTTGCTCTCGGATTGCTGAGCCTAGGACTTTGAATACTCTGTTACACAACAATGTTGAGAGTGGACATCTGTGTCATGTTCCTGATCTTAGAGTAAAAGCTCTCCATTTTTCCCATTGAGGATGATAGTAACTGTGGGGCTTTTAGTCTATTGAAAGGACCTTATGGTCACTATCCTTTATTTATTAACATCAGTGTAGTTTATCACATTGGTATCCATACAGTGAACCATAGCTGCAGTCCAGAAATAAATCCCACTTGATGATGGTGAATCATTATTTTCTTTTAAATGTTTGTTTATTAATTTCGAGACACAGAAAGACAGAACTAGCAGGAGAGGGGCAGGAAAGAGAAAGAGGAAATCCCAAATAGGATCCATAGTCTCACTGTAGACTCAACATGGGGCTAGAACTCATGAACTGTGAGATCATAATGTGAGCCAGAATGAAGAGTCAGACACCCAAGTAACTGAACCACTCAGATGCCCCAAATAATTCTCTTGACATACTGTTTACCTCCTTTTGCTAGCTTCTTGTTGAGTGTCTCTGAATCCAAGTTCATCAAGGATCCTTTGTAGAGAGGTCTTTGTCTGACTTTGTAATCAAGGTAATGCTGGCTTCATCGAATGTGTCTAGAAGCTTTCTTCCTTTACCATTTCTTGGAACACTTTGAGGAAAATTGATATGCACTCTCTTTTAAATGTGTGGTAGAACTCCCCTGTGAAGCCATCTGACCCAGGACTCTTACTTGGAGAGGGATGTGCAAAACCAATTTAATGTCTTAGCTTGTAATGGACCTGTTAAAATGCACTTTCTTCCTGTTTGAGTTTTGGTGGTTTGCTTGTTTCAAGGAATTTGTCCCTTACTTCCAGATTGTGCAGTTTGTTGCATATCAGTTTCATAGTATTCTCTTCTATGTGTTTAACTTCCGTGGTGTTGGTAGTGATCTCACCTCTTTCATTCGTGATTTTATCTATTTAGGTCCTCTTGCTGTTTGTTTGTTTGTTTGTTTGTTTGTTTTCTTTTTGAGAAGTCCGCTTAGGGTTTTATCCACTTTGCTTATTCTTTCAACAAAAAACAGTTCTCTGTCTACTCTACTATTTATCTTGGTTTCTATATTCTTCATTTCTGTCTCATCTTTATTATTTCCCATCATCTGCGAGCTTTAAACGTTATGTGTTGCTGCTTTTTTAAAATCTCCTCTAGGTATAACATTAGTCTGTCTATTTGGGACTTTTCTTGCTTTGTGAGAGAGGCCTAAACTGTACAACATTTTCCTCTCAGGATTGCCTTTGCTACATCCAAAGGGTATGGAGTCTTCTGTTCATTTTCATTTCTTTCCATACATTTTTTAATTCCTTTCATTGCCTGGTGAACCCATTGATTTCCTTTTATCATAGGCTGTTCAGTAACCTCTATGTATTTGAGGGCTTTCCAATTTTCATCTTGTGGTTGGTTTCATTCGCATAGTGTTGTGATCTGAAAATATTTATGGTATGAACTCGGTGTTTTCATACCTGTGGAGGGCTCATTTGTGACCCCATATAGCACCTATTCTGGAGAATGTTCCATGTGCACATGGGAAGAATGTGTATTCTGTTGTTTTAAGAGAAATGTTCTCAACAAATCTGTTAAGTCCATTTGGTCCTGTGTGTCTTTAAGAGTCTTTGTTTCCTTGTTGATTTTCTGTTTCAATAATCTGTCCACTGCATTAAGTAGGGTAGTAAGGTCTCCTGAAACTATGGCATTTTGGTCAATAAATTTGCTTATGTTTGGTATTGATGAAATGTTTGAGTGGTCCCAATGTGAGGGATTAAATATTTCCAGTTGTTAGCTCTTCTTGACAAATAGTCATTTGGATTATGATAGAATGCCCTTCTTCATTCCTTGTTGCAGTCTTTGTTTTAAAATCTAGTTTTTCTGGTGCGCCTGGGTGGCCGGGTCAGCTGTGTCCAACTTTGGCTCAAGCATAATCTCGTGGTCAGTGAGTTCTAGCTCCGTATCAGGCTCTGTGCTGACATCTCAGAGCCTGCAGTCTGCTTCGGATTCTGTCCCCCCACCCCGCTCTTTGCCCCTCTCCTGTTCATGCTCTAGTTGGTCTGTCTCTCCAAAATGAATAAATGTTGAAAAAAAGTTATTTGAATTTCCTGAAATATGTATGGATACTCCAGCCTTCCTTTGACATGTATTAATTTGAGAGAAGGTTCTCCACCCCTTCACTTTCAAATCTGCAAGTGTCCTAAGGTCTAAAATGAGTCTCTTCTAGGCAACTGATACAGGGATTCTGTTTTTGTTGTTGTTGTTCTACCTTGTTTTGTTTTATTGTTGTTTTTGTTGCTTTTTAAATCCGTTCTGTTACTCTCTGTCCTTTGACTGAGGCATTTATTCCACTGAAAATCAGAGTGATTTGAAAGATAGGAATTTAGTGCCTTTGGGACATCTGTAGATTTGGTGTTTGTGTTGATGTTCTCCAGTCCCATATAGACCTTGCCGCTTTGCACTAACAGAGTCTCCCCTCGAATTTCTTGTAGGGCTGCTTTAGATTCCAAGAACTCCCTTTATTATTCTTTCGTTTCTTTTCTTTTCAGAAGGAGAGAGAGACAGGGTGCAGGTGGTAGAGGGACAGAGAGATAGGGCGAAACAGAATCTGAAGCGGGACCCAGGCTCTGAGCTGTCTGCACACTGTCCGATGTGGCCCTTCAACTCAGAAACCATGACATCATGCCCTGAGGCAAAGCCGGGTTCTTAACCTACTGAGCCACCCAGGTGCCCCAGTGATCACGAACTTCTTTTGGTTTAGTTTGTCTGGGGAAGTCTGTATCTCTTCTTCTGTTCTGAATGACAGCCTTGCTGGGAAAAGGAATCCTGGTTCAGTATTTCTCCTAATCAACACATTGAATATTTCCTGCCACTGCTTTCAGGCCTGATAGGCTTCAGGGAACACTTCTGCTAATAAACTTATGTGACTACCCTTGACATTTTGTCCCTAGCTGCTTTCAGAACTCTTTCTTTATCTTTGTGTTTTGCAAGTTTCACAGTGATCTATTGTGGTGTTGACCTGCTTTTGTTGTGTTTGAAGCCAGTTCTCTGTACCCCTAGGACTCGCATGCCTGTTTCCTTCCCCAGATGAGAGAAGTTCTCAACCGTAATGTGTTCAGACAAATCTTCCTCCCCTTGTTCTTCTTCTTCTTCTGGAACTCCTATGATATCGATAATGTTTTATTTCATGAAATCACTTCCTTCTTTCCATTTTCCCTCATGATCATGTAATTTTCTTTCCCTCTCTTTATCATCTTCATCGTTTTGCAAAATTGTGTCTCCTATTTTTTGAAAAAATTTTTAATGTTTTATTTATTTTTGATACAGAGGGAGACAGAGCATGAGAGAGGGAGGGTCAGAGAGAGAAGGAGACACAGAACCGATAGCAGGCTCCAGGCTCTGAGCTAGCTGTCAACACAGAGCCAGATGCAGGGCTCAAACCCGCAAACGTGAGATCTGACCTGAGCCGAAGCCGGAGGCTCAACCAACTGAGCCACCCAGGCGCCCCTTGTGTCTCCTATTTCACCTACTCTCTCCTCTGTCCCTTCCATCCTTGCTGTCATTGTATCTATTTTATTCTGCACCGCATTATACCGTTTTTCAATCCATTCTGACTAGTTCAAAAGCCTTTGATCTCTGCCGCAAGGGTTTCTCTGGTGTCTTCTATGTGGTTTTCAAGCCCAGCTATTAGTCTTGTAACTGTTTTTGTAAATTCTTCTTCAGATAGATCATTTATATCTGCTTTGAGCTCTTCTCTGGCTATGATTTCTTCTTGACGTTTGTTTTGGGGAGACTACCTCTGGATTGTCACTTTGGCTAAGTTTCTGTCTTTTGTGTGTTATAACAGTATGTTAGGGGCCTGTGCCTGATACTATTGCTATATTAATAAGGGGTCAAACACTGTCCAGGAACTGGTACTCCAGAACCTTCTTCTGGTGTATGTTTTGTGCAGTGTCCTGTTGCATTTAGGCTCCCCTATCCCACTGGTTCATTCTTGGCAGATCTCATCATTGCTGTAGTCGTGGTGAGAATGGACCTTTGCCTAGGTGTGCTTTGATTGGTTTGTTGAAGGAACCCTGAAAAGTAAAAGGCAAAGAGTGGAGAGTCTCAATTCATATAAAGAGCAAAAGTTGGGGGGGGGGGAATTCTAACCAAGAGTCAAAAAACTATAAGGCTGATTCCAAGGAAACAGAAAGGAAGAAAACAAAACAAAAAGAAGAAAGGGAGAAGAAGAGACCAAAGATGGAACAAGAGTAGAATAAAAAAAGTCTGATCAAATACACACATATATATGGGAATAAACATATATCAGAAACTCTGAGCCAGACTCAAAAAAAAGAAGGAGGAGGAGGAGGAAGAGGAGGAGGAAAGAAAAAGGAGGGGGGGGGAAAAGTTGTCTATTGGTGCTTGTGTCTGGTGACTGTGCTTGTCTGGAGGAGAGGTTAGCAATGTTGGGCAAGTCAGTCTTGCTCCACTAAATAATCAGTGGCCAGGCACTCAGGGGCAGGGTTTGGGGTAAGTTTCTCCTGCCTCCACTGGGGGTCTTCTCTGCTACTCTCTAAAGTCCCATTGCATTGATGTTGGGGTGGGAGAACTGGGGTCACCCAAAGCTCTCCTCCAGGGACTTGGGCTTTCAACTCACATCGTTCAGGCAGTGCTCAAAGAATAGAGAGGGCAGACAGCTAGTCCTGAGCCACAAATCTCCTGCAGTTTCTCCATAGCACTCAGCTGGGATTCAAAACCTGATCTCTGATAAAATCTGGCCTGGTCTGGATCTGGATCCGGATCTGCTCCCCTCCTCTGGAGAAGAGCCTCTCCACACTGTGGCTGCAAGGCCTTTCCCTGGCACTTGCACGGTTTTATGTCACTGCTGAGGCAATAAGCCCTCTTTCCAAAGTGCTCTGGGATGGGGACATTTCTCTCCCACTGCACCCCAGAGATCACGACACCACACAATGCATTCCAAGGCCAGCTCCATCTTCTTCCGGACCACACACCATGGCTCAGCCTTACCCTTTTGATAGAGTTTCCTCATCTGATTCATTCTTAGTATATATATCAGTTCAAAAAGGTAACTCTTCCAGTTGCAGCAACACTATAAACCTAGAGGAGTTTGTTTCTTGAAGTTGCATTGAAACACTCCCAGCCCCTTCTACCAGTTTAATAGTCTTTAAGTTTTAGCTTGTAACATTCGCCTGTAAGATTGATTAACCAAACCTTTCTTTGTATCTCTATATCGCATGCATTGTTTTCTAGAAAGGCTCAGAACCAAACCCTCTTATGCAACCTTTCCCTGGGACCCAAATACACACCTGCAAGCCCCACAGTATTTCCTGGAGCCGGCACCCCTGAGTCTGATGCAACCAAGCAGTGTTACAGATGACCGTGGTCCCCTTTGATGGATTAACTGCCCTAAAGTTTGGTTAAAAATCTTTGGGCCTTGGTCACCTGGGTGGCTGAGTACCTTAGGCTTCTGACTTTGACACAGGTCATGATCTCATGGTTCTACTTCAAACCCATCTGTGGGCTCTGTGATGACAGCCTGTGCTTGGAGCCTGCTTTAGATTCTGTGTCTCCCTCTCTCTCTGCCCCTCTCCCACTCCCACTCTGTTTCTCTCTCTCTCAATAGAAACAAACATAAAAAAGAAACGTTAAGCTAGGCAAGGGCTTTGGAGTTGGTGTGTGGGTAGCAGTCTGCCTTCTTCCCACGTGGTTGGCCTCCTGCAAAAAGCCCATATTCCTCTCCATCAAAACTCCTCTCAAGTATCAGCTTTGCAAGAGAACTTGGAATTTTTGGTAACAAAACTCATGTGGGATTATTGAGTACAATGGTCAGGAAAAAGTTGTTGCAATCTCATATGGAACATCATAGTATGATTATTCAAGAGCACAGGATGGAAGCAGAGGGAGGGTCCTGAGGGGAGTATCAGATCATTAATATTTCCTCAAATTTCTCCTCCTCAAATACTATTCCAAGAATTCCCTAGTGCTTCTCATTCAGTTTGATATGACATTCAGGTTGATGTTCAGGGACATGTACAGGCAGCCATGAGACCTTTCAGGATGTAGCAACCAGCACAGACTGGATCTTATCCAATCTATGCAGGTAACAGGTCCACCCTCTGGGCTAAACGTGAACACTTTTCAGTGTCCCTCCCTCATCACTTCACTCCTGTCTCGTCTTTGATCCTGAAATCTTTAAGGTTGTTGAAAGCTGAAGGGCTCGTCTTCTATAACTTCTTCAAGGTGACAGGGATTGTCAGGATGTCCCATCCTGAGGACCAAAATTGGTCACTCTCTGCCCCTACATGTAACTACTATAGAACGCGGTTGTTGTAGAGGGAAGATGGGACATTGCAGTGAAGTTGTTTTGTGGAGGAGGCATCATCTGTTGGTGAAGGAGTCGGGAGCTCCTTGCACATGTCATGGTAACAGGAGAGAACAAAGCAAAAGAGAGAACACGTGAGAATTAGTATAATGGCAAATCAGAAGAGCAAGAAAAAGGCGCTTTAAGGAGCTCATACATCACTTCTCCACCAGGAATGTAATCATTATGTGATAGTAGAGAGAGACAGACACAAATCAAGAAATAAAACCTTTATGATAGAGAACAAACTGATGGTCACCAGAGAGAAGGTGTGGGGGGGGAGGGGAAGTGGGGGATATGGATGAATAGGTGTTGGGAAGTAAGGAATCCACCTGTTGTGATGAGCCCTGGGTGATATATATAATTGTAGAATCTCTATATTGTCCACCTGAATATAGTATAACACAATATGTTAACTAGCTGGAATTAAAATGAAATATTAAAAATTCATTCAAAATAAAGAAAAAGTCTTGGGATTCCAGTAAAATGTTGATATACCTTTCCAATATGAATGGATAGAAGTGGAGAATACATCCCCGATGTCAGTAAGAATACCTGTTTCCCCAAAGGGTATATGATTGTACATTGATATTTTGTAATAATTATTTCACTCCTAAAAATTATTGAAATTATTACTCCTAGGTCACTATATCTGAACCAAGATGCTTCTTCCTATTTTTATTATTTATTTATTTTTGAGTGAGACAGGGTGCGAGTGGGGGAGGGACAGAGAGACGGGATATCTGAAGGAGGCTCTTAACTGCCAGCACAGAGCCTGTCAAAGACACAGACCCACCAGCCATGAGATCATGACCTGAGCCAAAGTCAGGTCACCCACATGCCCCAAAACAAGCATGCTTCTTGAATGCTTGGAATCTTTACTTTAAACAAGGATCATAGAGTACATGTGAAATGCATACCTGAGTTTATGTGTGATCTTTGTGATCTTCATGTATTTTAATGAATACAAAATATTGGTGTTTAACGTGTTAATATTTGTATGTAATGAATGATTCATTATCCTGCCACCAGTATTAAACTACCTCACTTTATTTACAAATGTAGATACGAGATGGCATCTACTATCTCTTTGGTATAGATATAGATACAATTAAATAAATATATATGATGATTTGGATATAGATGATGATAATATAAAATAGATGGCATAGATAGTAATACAGATAGATGATAGATACAGAGACAGAAAGAAAGGTATACATATGTGATAGATAGCTAGAAAGCTATAGAGAGATAGACAGGTAGGTAGATAGGTAGATCATTTTTTCAGTGGCCCCAGTCTTTAAACAATGAATGGTTATATTTCCCACACTTCAAATATTACATCGTTTTTTCCACCTTGTAACTCCTAGGACATCATGATGGATACATTACAGAAAAAAAGGGGGCTGTTGACAGTTTACCTCAGGTATTCCTTGAGCGTGCTATGTGGGATCTATTTTCTTTAGTCAGTTTTCCTTGCAGGGGACTTGAACTAACACAAATTGTTTCCATTAGTGAATTCTCTAAACAACACCCTGCTGTCACAAGTCAGTATAATGTCTCCTATGACACCTGAACGACTGCCCTGGTGGGCAACCCCCTCCCCTGGCTTCCTCGGCTTCCACGGTGCACAGTTTAGAGAAGATCCCCACAGATGTACCTAAATATGTTTTAGTTTCAAGGGCTCAACCTGGACTTACCCAGGAACTTCTAAACTCTGCACCCATGGTTTTTAATAAAGGATTGAGGTCCATGTCGTGATGGAGGGGTTCCTTTGATGTTTCAACCAAGTGAATGAACACACATGACAGTGCAGGGTGTGTGATAAATACTCCATAGGTAGAAAAATATTCCAACAAGAGGCAGGGCAAGAGAGGGGGAAAATTACAGGAAGAATTGCATGTATTCTGCATGTGGAGAGAGGACACCTGTCTCCAGCTTGCACAGCTGACTCTCTGAATAACGAGACGTCAACTTCCCTTGTTTCCCTTGTCAAGTATCTCCAGTTCTTCTCGATCTCCCAGATTTCTATTCCAGTGATATGTGCATTTCAGACAACTCTTTGCCTGTGTTATGACTAGAGTGTCCTCACTGACCTCTTAACTGAGACTAGAGGGATTCAAGACCAGCAGACCATGGTGCTTATTCAGACACTTAGCACTGACAGGGATTGAGCAGAGATGAACAGTGATGATGGACCACTCCCTAGAAAGAGAAGACCTATTGAAAGCACATGTGGAGAAATATTTTGAAATATGGGGAGGCAACTGGAGAGAGCCTGTAGTCAGTCCACAATCTGAGGCAGCTCCTGATGGTGTTCTCTGAGAACAAATGTAACAAATTAGGGGATTTGGCAAATATGGTGAGTTCCAGAGATCAAGGAACTCCCAATTTTCTTCCTGATTTAATTGATATCCTAGGTGTCCCTTACTAGCAGACGCTGTTGGATGACATGGATTACTGATCTGTCTCAGGCAGTTTGGGATGCTGTCAGCCCTTTGGACATCACTTTACATCGTCACGTGGCAGTGTCGATCTGGGAACTGAGCCAGCCTCCTGGACGCTCTAATAGGCAGGATCAGCAAGGCATGCGCTGTGGTTCCACAAAGTACCAGTATCCCCGGTGTCTGAACCCAATGTAGGCTGGGGTCACTGTACATGGGTGACCTTCCAGGGATGCTGACTCAGCTGGCAGGTACCTCCCCCATTACCACTTAGCCCTTATTAGGGTAGTCACTCTGGGCTCTCTGTCCCGCCCACCCCCGGGTAGGGACACATGTCAGCAGGGGGTGGACGTGAGCACATCTGCTTCAAACAGTCCACCAAATTTTTACGCCAAACATCCCCATGGTCTCTCACAGCTCTTACTGTTTTTATACCCATTTTTCAGTGTATGAGTATGGAAATAGGATTTTTAACAGTTGTGGAAACCTGCCCCATCAAGTTGTGTAGCAGGTTACTCATATTTAACATTAATACAATTGAAATATAATATTGTGTTTTATATTGTAGCTCTTATTGATGTTCAGCTATCCCAAGAAGACAGTAATATTTCTAGAAAACAAGGTATATATTTTCTATTATGAACACAAGGAATAAGAAGGAAGCCTATGTCTGATAAAATGACTGAGACATCATAGGAAGTAGCTTCTTGTTCCTCATTGTTGCTGCGGCGTGATCCAGATGCAGGTGTTGTGCTCACTTTTATCTGTCTTTGCCCCAATATAGGGTTTTTGCCGCTGGGCATCAAATGCTGTTTCAGGATGAAGAAGGAGTAAGATAGAATCTGAGAAAACCTAGGGGTTTTGAGAGGAAGTATTTCCTTAGCATTCAGGGCAGTCATCCTCCCCACGCAAGTCTCCTCCACTTTACTGACCAGACATCTCTCACGTGACACTCTAAACAACCCTGTGAGAAGCCCAGGTGGACATCCAGGAATATCATTAAAAAACGCCATTTTGTCCAACATTGTATCACCATATGTGACATAGTGACTATCACCCTCTTCACTGTAACAAGGTGTTACAAAAGGAACTTCAAATTTAGATGATGCTTAACCCAGATTTAAAAGAATTATTCTGCATGCAAATAGACTGCTTATTTTAAGGTAGGCATGTCCAGATGTTCAACACTGCATGTAGGCTATTTAGGATACTATGGGAAAATCGTTGAGGAGGATTAATGTTCCTTTCATTTTCAAGATTATTTTAGCAGGTATAAGAATCAAATTAACATAGACAGAATACAGGAGAAAAAAAATCACAAAGAAAATACATGCACGCCAAAACCAGATTATGAAATTGAGACCTATAGAAAGGACCAATACAGATACTTTTTATGCTTTGTAGAAAAAGAGACATTGCATCTGTGAAAATTTCACAGCAGAAAGGGAACGTCTGTTCGGCCTTCATTAGTACAGAATTCTAAATGGAATTTGGGTAGTGGTAGCAAACTAGTGCACAGTAACAAGGCTTGTACTTGAAGACGGCTCAGCTGTAAATTCCCCATCTGTGGTGTTAAGAATATCTCTTTCCCTCTCTGTGCAGCAGAGGGGTCAATTACGTGGAAGATGGATTTCCAGCTTTCCGGGGACAGCTGGGGGGAAGAGTGTTCCTATTATATTGGCTGTTTCTTAAGTAATTCTTCTTTCAAAATAATCAGTATGGCAAAAGCACACATTTTGGGACAGCCTGCCACTGTCCCCTGCACAAAGTCAGGAAGGGACCTGGCAAAACACCATACGGTAGAGAAATCAAAAGCCTAGAATCCTCTCCCTGCACAGCACCACTCAGGTGCACCTTCTTCTGAAGACTTTCCAGGTCTGGACCCACTCTGGCCTGCCCCTCAGTGAACAGATTGAAGGAGCTGAATATTTGGTTTGGCTTTTTATTTCCAGTCTCCATGGAAGGTGCTCACGTTTTACTCAACTCCCTAAGCAGGCACATGGGAACAGAGAACAGCGTGTTTTGGTGCCTACATTTCAGTCTTCTTCAAAAAACTCAGTGCTTCTTGTGCAGACTCATTCAGCGCCTTGTTTTCCACTTGAACACATCCAGTTGTTACTGAAAGTTAAAACCGGAAATATCCATACACATTCTCAAATTATAAGCCACACCTCATTTCACTCTTGGTGGAATTTGAACCAAAAGTTACCACCAACGAAAACCTAGGAAAAGAACCAGTATTATTTGCAACATAAGAACACCAGCAATATTTCCCAACCTATCTCCGCACACAACAAAATCGTGTGAGGTTTGCACTAAGCACACATGCATACATGTCCAGGGATGTGGCAAAGGATGTTTCATTTTCAAACACGTCAAAGGTCATCCTAAACTGAGAGTCCAGGTCCTAGTTGATTGACATCACTGGACCAGGAAGGAGAGGCGTCATCAGGTTTCTGGTGCCCTTAGTTCATTATTCGGGTGCTCAGAGTGGGTGTTCACTTCCCACGAAATCCACAAGAGAATGTGTGTCAAGTCGCTCTCTACTCTGAAAACAGCAGTGCAATACCGTATATCCCGGATTTATTACATCTTATAGGATTAGACCGTCTGCAGCCTGGTAGTGGCTGTTTGTTTGTACATTCTTTTCCTGCCTAAAAATCATTAACTACTGACTAATAGGCACCTGGGTGGCTCAGTCCCTTAAACCTTTGACTTCAACTCTGATCAGAGTCTCAAGGTTTGGGGTTGTTCCTGCAGGGGGCTCTCTGCTGTCAATGCAGAACTCACATTGGATACTCTGCCCCTCCCCCTGTCTTCCATCCCTGCTCATATTCTGTCTGCCAAAAATAAATACGTTTAAAAAAATCATTAACTACCGATCTCTATTATTTGCAATGTTAATATACTTCAGGAAGTTCTCAAAACAGGTACTAGGGAAAGTAGTGCATCAGCAGGCATCATTCATACATGACTAACATGACTTCTTTACGTTTAGAAATCTAGTCTTGGGGCCCCTGGGTGGCTCAGTCACGTGAGTGTCCTGCTTTGGCTCAGGTCATGATCTCACGGTTCGTGGGTTCGAACCCCTTGTTGGGCTCTGTGCTGACAGCTAGCTCAGAGCCTGGAGCCTGCTTCAGATTCTGTATCTCCCTCTCTCTCTGACCCTCCTTTACTTGCTCGCTCTCTCTCTCGCTCTCGCTCGCGCTCTCTCTCTCTCTCTCTCTCTCTCTCAAAAATAAATTAAAAGCGGCGCGCCTGGGTGGCTCAGTCAGTGAAGCGTCTGGCTTCAGCTCAGGTCATGATCTCACGATTGTGGGTTTGAGCCCCACATTGGGTTCTGTGCTGACAGCTAGCTCAGAGCCTAGATCCTGCTTCGGATTCTGTGTCTCCCTCCCTCTCTGACCCTCCCCTGCTCACGCTGTTTCTCTCTGTCTCTCAAAAATGAATAAAAAACATAAAAAATAAAAGCTTTAAAGAATAAAAAAAAAAAGAAATCTAGTCTTCTCTCCCCTACTCAATGGACCCCTAGCTTATCTGCCTACAAAATCATGACCTAAATCAAACGCACAAAAAAATGTCTCATCCAATAGTTTAGTGGTGAGCATGCTTGAGATGCTTTCTTCTAGCAAATTTCAAGCATAGAAAACAGTCAGTGTGCTTTACAATAGAAATCCCATATTTCTTCATCCTACATAAGTGACTTAAACTTATAAACACTGCAGTGTATTTTACCACCAAAAGATGGGTTCATTCTGGAATAACAGAATTTAGAATTAGTGGCAAACTGGGTGAAGCAAAACCATAGCTGAGTCCAGGAAATAAAGAGGTCTGCCTTTCTGGAGACGAGGGTAAGTTGACAAGTTGTTATAAACTACAGTTCTTTATAGTAAAAGGGTTGTTTGAAGGAATGTCGGTTTTCAGTGGTTGAGCTGTTGCCTAGGGACGATATGGATACGTCTCTTCCTCTGGCTGGATTGATAGAGTATAAGCTACCTCCTTGGTCAAGTTTGTGGAACGTGAAGACTTTCCCTTCCTGTTGGATCTGCCATTGACCACGAGTGACAGGGCTTGAGAGGTCCCCCTGCTGAAACCTCGAGATGCCATTACCATCTCAACATTTCCGTCACCCTCGGTTGCTGGCAATATTCTAACCCATACTTTGATGGCTGTCACTTACATTAACGTTTTCTCAGAGTTTATTTATTTTGCAAAAAAGAGAAAGCGTGAGTGGGAGAGGAGCGGAGAGGACAGAGCAAGAATCACAAGCAGGCTTCACAGCGTGAACGTGGGAGCCCTATACGGGGCCCGAACTCATGAACCACAAGGTCATGACCTGAACCAAATTTAGCACTTAGCCAAATGAGACACCCAGGTGCCCCTAGTTTCACTTGTTTTAGATTCCATGTGATTTCATAGAGGGTTTTTTTTTTTTTTGTCTGTGATTCTTATCTAATGCAACAAAATCTCCTCCAGTTTGTATGAGCCACACTCAGGCTCTTCTCTGATGGACCACTTTGGCAGAAAGATTATTTAGAGTTAATAATAATCAAAATGAAGCAGACTCAGGAAAAATGTTTACTGTTCACCTCCCTCTCTAAACAATAATATACATAGCAAAGCCACCCCAGGATGAGAGCGCTCACCATAAGGGACTACATTATGGTCAAGCTAGGTATGGTCAACAGGGAGGAATCCAGGAAGGACCATGTGAACAGTTTTCTATGTCCTATTGTTTTAGAGTGGCCCAGAAAATATTTGCTTCTCAAATATTTACTTTTGCTCTTCCTGTGAATTCCATTCTATACCTTGGTGGCCCCAGACTTCTGATTCATTGTTCCTCCTCCTCTTCCTTTCTTCCTTGCTCCCATTCTTCTCTTCCACTTCCTTCTCCTCCTTCTTCTCTCCTCTTCAAAGATCTATATACCTTACTTTCCCTTTGCAATTTTCCTGTTTGTGGAGTCTCCATCCATATACTATTAAATTTGAATTTCTCCTGTTTGTCGCATGTCAATTTGCTTCTTAGTCAACAATGAGGACTTCTTCTGAGGTTTCAGTTCATGCTTTTGCATATTCTTCCACACGGTATTTGGCACCTCTTTAATACAATCAGTGTTGTGAAGAAAAAGAAACAGAAAGGCAGGGCACGGCATCTATATTCTGGGGGAAATACGGGGCACCTATTTCAAGTCCTAAAGTATACTGAAGTGTAACTCACATGCACGTTCCTGAGGTCCCCAGCACAGCACTGTGAGTAAAAGCTGTGTGTGCACGGAGTAGAAGCTCCATAAACACTGCCTGAATGATGTACGTATGTTACTTTGCAAATACAGACTTTCTCAGACTATCACTGTCCCAAACACTGTCATGGGTACCTACCTCTAATGCACTGACCTATCCTCTCTAGCTTATGGCTTGCCTAATTGTAGCTTCTTTAAGATTTCAACAGACCACTGCTGCTGGGGAACAGGAACACAGTGTTCCTAGAAGATCAAGCTTGACTGTGGTAGAAAAGTGGCCGGTTCTGATGCCAGCAAGCCTTGAGATCATATCCGGAATGGTTGGCACTGTAGCACCACTTCTCCCACTTCTCAATGCTCAGAAGTTCTGTGACTCCCTCTTAGAAACTCTCTGCTTGAAAACTACCTCCTTGACCTCAGCTGCAGCTTATTGGACACATCCCCAAAGGGAAGGATATCAGGTGCAAAAATGAATGTCATCAAGGTAAAAAGCTTCTGCACTGCAAAGGAAACAGCCAACAAAACTAATAGGCAATTAATGGAATGGGAAATGACATTTGCAAACGACATATGGGATAAAGGGCTAGTATCCAAAATCTATAAGGAACTCACCATACTCCACACCTGAAAAGCAAAATAATCCAGTGAAGACACTTTTCCAAAGAGGACATCCAGATGGCCAACAGACACATCAAATAATGCCCGGTGTCACTGATCATCAGGGAAGTACAAATCAAATCCACAAACTGAGCTACCACCTCACGTCGGTCAGAGGGGCTAAAATGAACAAATCCGGAGACTACAGATGCTAGCGAGGATGTGGAGAAACGGGCACCCTCCTACACTGTTGGTGGGAATGAAAACTGGTGCAGCCGCACTGCAAAACACTGTGGAGGTTCCTCAAAAAATTAACAGTAGAACTCCCCTATGACCAAGCAATAGCACTGCTAGGGATTTCCCCAAGGGATACAAGAGTGCCGATGCACAGGGGCACTTGTACCCCAATGTTCATAGCAGCACTTTCAGCAATACTCAAATCATGGAAAGAGTCTAAATCTCCATCAACTGACAAATGGATCAAGAAGACGTGATTTATATATACAATGAAATACTACGTGGCAATGAGATAGAATGAAATCTGCTATTTGTAGCAACGTGGATGTAACCCGAGGGTGTCATGCTAAGTGAAATAAGTCAGGTAGAGAAGGACAGATACCGTATGTTTTCACTCATAAGTGTAACAGGAGAATCTTAACAGAGGACCATGGGGGAGGAGAAGGGGAAAAATAGTTAATGAGAGGGAGGGAGGCAAACAATAGAGACGTATACTGAGAAGAAACTGAGGGCTGATGAGGGTGGGGGATGTGGAAGGGAGTGATGGGCACAGAGGAGGGCACTTGTGGGGGTGAGCACTGGGTGTTATATGGAAACTAACTTGACAATAAACTATACTAACATGGACATATCAGGAAAAAAAAAAAGAAGCTCTCTGCTTGCTATGTGACTAGATTGTCTACTACCCCTACATCAGAGAATGAAAACAGTTCAAATAATACAGCTTTCTAATCAATCTCATTGGCTCCCTGTCTCTGAACCTACTCTCCTGTGTCTAGGTGCTTTGAGCATCATCTCCATGTCTACTGTAACGTGTGACATCTTGAAGCTATGCCTGGGGTGATGACATCATCCAGTATGTCCTCCTCTATAACTGCCACTGATCAAGGCCTGGGCATCACAGGAATGCGAGTCATCTCACAGCATCTGGCCCTCAGTAACACACAGGAATTCAGTTAAAGCATGAAGATGTAATGGCACTTCCCTAATCCTCAGAAACCCACCACATTTGACAATTCCTTATCCCCCCGACATTTACTCATCTGATGATGTGACCAAGAGCTGCGTGTGACTTTGGAGTTATGTAAGGGGGCCGCTTAGGTTTCCTATCCTACACTGGAAATAGATTTTCACATTTTCTTACTTTCCATCCCTTTGCTTCAGTATTTAATATGAGACAGATTAACATTGGTGTAGGCATAACACTTCACTCTGTACACATCCATGTAAACACATTAAACACAATTGATTTTTAATGTATGCATGTACAATATATGTAATGTAATGTATAAATAAGTACATTTAATTAATTAAATGTATTAACTTCACACAAACTGTAGTGCGTTTCAAATCCACTCTGTTATCATTGTTCAAAATCTACAATACAAGCCTTCAGAAAATATTTGTTGATAAATGTTGTGGGCATACAGACTTCCATAAGTTTTAGGCCTGCCGTCATTCTTTAAAAATGTGGATTTATAGGGGAACCTAGGTGGCTCAGTTGGTTACGCATAGGACCCCTGCCTAGATTAGGATCTCAGGCTCCTGGGTTGGAGCCCCGCATCGAACTCTGCACTGACAGCTTAGAGCCTGGAGCTTCCTTCAGATTCTGTGTCTCCCTCTCTCACTCTCCCCCTTCTTCACTCACGATTTGTCTCTCTCTCAAAAATAAATGTTAACACATATTTTTAAATGTGTATTTATAATTGGATGGTATTTGGGGGGGGAATTAGTTCTGCTCTTTCTAATCTCTCTGAGGATTTCATCATTTCAACCACATCAACTGACATTCTCTAACTATTGCTGTGGTGAAGATATACCAGTGTTTCACTGCACTGTCACCTCTTCACGATCAGAAAGTATTCCGATGCCACCGTAGATGCATGCCGCCCACCACGGAATGGCAGACGGACCCGCTCAGACTCAGCAGACTTTGGGGGACCCCAAGGTGCCCACCCGTGAAACCACAGAATCCAACTCTGCAGGCAAGCTAGACTGAGCCACACATTCACATTCACATACACACCAGAAGTTATTATATTCTCTTCCACAAAACCTGCACAGATAAGACAAAAAACAATGACAAATGACAATAGGACAAGACCAAAAACAATGACACTAACAACTGGACAAAACAGGTACAGAACTGGCCACAAAACACTTTTGCAGGTTTACTGAAGGGCCCGACCTACATCTAGGTATGGTCACGGGGTGGGAAGTAAAATGCTGGTCCAGCTTTCCATGAAATACCCCAGACAAAAGCACATGTGCATTCAAAATTTAGATGATAAACTGACTTCTTTGACCTGGAAGGTGGGAGGAGGAAGAAGGAGGGGAAGTCAAAAGTGGCAAGTAACAGCAGGAGGAATTAAAGGAAAATCCGATTTAAAATCTTAGAGTGTCATAGGGGAGTTCTATCGATAGTTTTTTGAGGAGCCTGCACACTGTTTTCCAGAGCTGCTGCACCAGTTTACATTCCCACCAACAGTGTAGGAGGGTGCCCGTCTCTCCACACCCTCGCCAGCATCTATAGTCTCTTGATTTGTTCATTTTAGTGACTCTGACTGGCGTGAGGTGGTATCTCAGTGTGGTTTTGATTTGAATTTCCCTGATGATGAGTGACACTGAGCATCATTTCATGTGCCTGTTGGCCATCTGGATGTCCTCTTTGGAGAAGTGTCTATTCAGGTCTTCTGCCCATTTCTTCACTGGATCATTCATTTTTTGTGTATGGAGTTTAGTGAGCTCCTTGTATATTTTGGATACTAGCCCTTTGTCTGATATGCCATTTGCCACTATCTTTTCCCATTCTGTTGGTTGCCTATTAGTTTTTTTTGATTGTTTCCTTTGCCTTGCAGAAGCTTTTTATCTTGATGAGGTCCCAGTAGTTAATTTTTGTTCTTGATTCCCTGGCCTCTGGGGATGTGTTGAGGAAGAAATTGTTGCGATTGAGGTCTTGGAGGCTATTTCCTGTTTTTTCCTCAAGGGTTTTGATGGTTTCCTGTCTCACATTCAGATCCTTTATCCATTTTGAGTTTATTTTTGTGAATGGTGTCAGAAAGTGGTCTAATTTCATTTTTCTACATGTTGCTGTCCAGCTCTCCCAGCACCACCTGTTGAAGAGGCTGTCTTTTTTCCATTGGACAGTCTTTCCTGCTTTGTCAAAGATTAATTGGCCATATACTTGTGGGTCCAGTTCTGGGCTCTCTATTCTATTCCATTGGTCCATGTGTCTGTTTTTGTGCCAGTACCATACTGTTCTGATGATGACAGCTTTGTAGTAGAGGCTAAAGTCTGGGATTGTGATGCCTCCCGTTTTGGTTTTCTTCTTCAATATTACTTTGGCTATTCGGGGTCTTTTGTGGTTCCATATGAATTTTAAGATAATTTGTTCTAGCTTTGAGAAGAATGCTGGTGCAACTTAGATGGGGATTGCATTGAATGTGTAAATTGCTTTGGGTAATAATGACATTTTCACAATGTTTATTCTTCCAATCCATGAGCACGGAATGTTTTTCCATTTCTTTGTGTCTTCTTCAATTTCCTTCATAAGCCTTCTAATGTTTTCAGCATACAGGTTTTTTACATCTTTGGTTAGGTTTATTCCTAGGTATTTTATGGTTTTTAGTGCAATTGTGAATGGGATCAGTTTCTTGCTTTCTCTTTCTGTTGCTTCATTTTTAGTATATAAGAATGCAACTGATTTCTGTACGTTGACTTTGTATCCTGCAACATTACTGAATTCATTGATCAGTTTTAGAAGGCTTCTGGTGGAGTCGATCGGGTTTTCCATGTAAAGTATCATGTCGTCTGCAAAAAGGGAAAGTTTGACTTCTTCTTTGCCAATTCTGATGCCTTTTATTTCCTTTTGTTGTCTGATTGCTGATGCTAGGACTTCCAACACTATGTTAAACAACAGTGGTGAGAGTGGACATCCCTGTCGTGTCCCTGATTTCAGGGGGAAAGCTCTCAGTTTTTCCCCATTGAGGATAACATTGGCTGTGGGCTTTTCGTAAA